>CAUYLG010057395.1:0-61542 GCA_963573385.1 Cacajao melanocephalus
CTGAGTCCGAAAAGAGAGTCGGCAGAGGGTGGTGGGATAGGAGTTGGTTTTATAGGTTTGGGGTAGGCAGGGGAAAGTTACAGAAGTTACAGTTCAGGGAGGTTTTTGCGAGGTGGGAGGGGGTCGTAGGGTCTGGAGTCATGAGGTTGACCTATCAGTTGAGCAAGGTCGGTTACAAAGTCCAGTTGCCTTATCAGCTGAGGCAGGAGTAAGGAACAATAGAAGAATGTCTCAGGCGTCGCAGTGGTTGGTCATTCTTTTCCTTTTGTGGTTTTCCAGTTACTTCAGACTTTCTAGTTCCAGGAACTCATCTGGAGGTGTATGTGCAGGTCACAGAGGTTACCATGCAGTCCATGGTGCAGTCAGTCAGCCTAAAAGACCTTACACCTGAGGCTGCAGACCTTCCTTTCCCCCACTCTAAGGACCCTCATTATCCAGGGCTTCAGCACAAACCCTGCTAGGAGGTGGGAAGTGGGGTGCTGGGGAGGGGCTCAGAAAGCACACAAGCCTAACATCTCCTGAAGATGCTGCCCCAGGAGCTGAGGTGCCAGCTGCTCAGGCTGCCTGGAATAGAGTTGACGGCAGAGTGCTGCCTAGCTGACCATCAACCTGGATTTCCTGGCCCAGCTCTGGAGACTAGACTTCTCTCCTCCAGCATTCCTTCCTCTGTCCATGGCTGCTGCCACCTCATCCTCTCTTCTGCTATCTCAGTGTTTTTCTGGAGCTCAAAGAGTAAGCAAAGACAGACTTCTTATCCTCACTTGTCACAAACTGAGCAAGGAAGAGTCCTTTGTTGGGGGCAATCGCCCTCACATTGATTTTCTCCCGTTCTTTTGAAAACCTCAGCTTCAGGGAAATGCCCACAACCCTACTCTGACTTTTCTCCCAGCTCTGCTTGCTCACTGCCTTTCCGATGCAGCCCTGCTCTTGCCCAGGTAGACGAGAGCAGCATCAGCCAGTGTCCCTTGGCAGGCTGGTTGCCATTCTTCAAGATGCAGCTCATTCTCCATAACGTAGGAAGTCAAAGATCACAACGTGTCATTTCCAGTCTAACAGAAGTGCTGGGCCGTGTTTCTGTTAGACTAACGACGCCGTCCTCAGAACGGATTCTCATCGTTCAGTGACATGATCATGCTTGCCTTCCATACGCACTCCTCGGACGGTGGCTTCTGGAGGACAAGGCCCATGTCTTTGTAACCTCCTCTGTCTTTCTCATCTAAGGACTAGTTAAGAAATTCAGATCAGAGAATGTCCTCAGTCATGGTTTGGTAAAACAATACACAATTCAAGTAGATGAAGAGCATTTACCTGTTTGTTCCAGGTGGATTGCAGGGAAAAGAAATCATTTTCCACATCATTTTAAATTTTATTCTTTGTCCACCCGGCCCGAGGGTAATTGCAAGGGAAATCATTTCCTTGCTCATTCGTTCTTGTATTCAACCATCTTTGCTGAGCTCTGCTCTAGGCCAAACACCCGGAAGGCCACGAAGGCAAATGGCCAGAGGAGAGGTAAGAACCCAAGGGTTGTATAAAAATGACTGAGCAGCCCAGCGGGTGTCTCACGCCTGTAATCCCAGCACTTTGGGAGGCCAAGACAGGCGGATCATGTGGTCAGGAGATTGAGGCCTTCCTGGCTAACATGGTGAAACCCCGTCTCTACTAAAAATACAAAAAATTAGCTGGGTGTAGTGGCATGTGCTTGTGGTCCCAGCTACTCAGGAGGCTGAGGCAGGAGAATTGCTTGAACCCTGGAGGCGGAGGTTTCAGTGAGCCGAGATTGCACCACTGCACTCCAGCCTGGTCAACAGAGACTCTGTTTCCAAAAAAAAAAAAATGAGCATTGTGTGAAAAGACTAAATGGTGGTAAATGGTAAATAATCGGCTCACCACTGCAATTTGGAAAGCATAACTAATTTGCGGGTAAGCCTCAAGGATGGCAAAAGGAAAACTGACCCATCTGGAATGTTCTGTGGGCTGGACAGGGTTGCCAAGGTACTGCTGAAGAAACCAGAGCCAGGGAGAGAGGCAGGAGCAAAGAGATGGCAAGGGGACACGGGAACAATCACATTAGCCCCTTCTCACCCCTTTGCCCACCCAGACTACATTAGTTCTGCTGTTTTCCAGAATATTAGGAAGGAGTTAGAATCCCAAAGGCAGGACCTCCAAACTTCAAATAAACCAATGTAGTGCACCCAGTGGATGACAAAGGGCTAAACCACTTTGAGAGTTGAGTTAGTTATTGATGTAACATGTTCTCAGTCTGATAATGCAAAACTATGTTCAAAATATATACTTTATTATCCTGCATTAAGCCAATTTAAACATAGAGGCTGCTTTATGATTTTGGAGCAAGGATCATAAACCCAAATGTCCAAAGGGGTAGATGTAGGGGCAGCAGACAGGTTAGTGCAGCCCAGTGAGGCGTGAGGTGGGAGAGGACACAGTGCTGGTCCCTGCATGGCGGAGACCATCATGCTCCAAGCCTAGGGTCTTTCCCACAAGTGCAGCAGTGTGGGAATGTGGGCCAAGGTTTCTAGGGTTTCCTAGCTTTTGAGATAAACTAGAAACCTACATTTATAGGTAAAAGCTCTTAATTTTAAAATGCCAGGTGTGAAATTGTAGAATGTTTTGGGATGAACACAAAACATTTGCTGGTTTTAGATTAAGTACATGGGCTGTCAGATTGCCACCTTGTTTTAAAGTAGTTTTTAATAATAGATATTTTAATTATGTTTCTAATAATTTCTAAATTTCAAGGAAGGTAACTGAGGGTTGAAGTAGTGCCTTTTATTTAAAGGATTTCAAAATTCTTAAACCTCTCTTAGACATTTGAAGCAGAAACTCTTTAGCATAGGAAGGTACATAATAAAAATAGGAAATTTTTTCTCACATTTGCTAATAATGCAAATATTATAGCAAGTGTTATTTCACTGAAGTGCTGCAATGGCCCCATGAGATGGGAACTATAATTCTCTTTATGCTGCAGATGAGGAGATTGAGACAAAAAGCGATTGAGTAATTGGCTGAATTTTACAAGTTCACTATTACTTTCTTGAAGTGAAATTAAAGTCCAAGGTTGCAACCACTACACTATTTTGTATCCCTAAGTAAATATGAAAGCAATCTGTATTATTTCGGGGGAGGGAAGCCTTTCTTTTAGCAATTTTTAAACAGCAAAAATGAATGCCAACGCAAGCTAGAACATGCTTTCTTAAAATAATTAGCATCTTTTTCCCCCTCATAAACATCTTACCTAACTCTCATTTTATAGCTGTTGATAGTAAGATGTGATTTGAAAATCATACTCAATTAGTTACGTATCAGAGTTTTTAAGAAGCAGTACACTGTAGCAGAAAAAACTCAGATCTAAGTTATAGATCTCAACTTGTCTTCCAGCTCTGACATTTGTTAAGTCATGTAAATTGAGGCAATCGACTTAAGCCTCTATCAATCAGTCTTCTCCTCTGTTAAATGGGAACAATTTCCACTTCAATTGCAGAGTTACCATCAGGATTAGAAGCAACATATATAAGCTGCCTCCTAGTGGCTGGCCTGCTATAGAGTTTCCATTTGTTTTATTATTTAATTATAATGATCTGCCTTGAGGTACAACGAGAATAATATTAGATACATAGAAAATCTGAAAGTAGAAATCTATGACCCACAGCTTTCCACCTGTAGAAAATAAAACTGACTTCTGAGCTTATTCAGGACCCTCCACAATGGCATCTTTTGCCAGGAACCCTGTAATATTAGTAAGTATTTTGTCGAGGCAGTAGCTAAGAGCCAGGGTTCCAGCCCCGACGCTTTCTTTCATTGCCTTGGGACCTTGAACGAGTGTCTTCCTGTCCTTGACATCAGCTGGGCCCTGAGACTCCCCCAGGAGGAAATGCAGGCTCCTGCCTGCTCTGAGTCTTGAGCCCAGCAAGCTCAAATGAGACGCTCAGGGAAAGGCCTGAAATCTGAAGAGCACCGCAGAGACGAAAGGATTGTTGGGATTGTAAAGATAAAACTCTCCGGATTTTTGCACGGGTGCCCTGAAATGTTATTTCCTGAAACATGCCAGTTTACCCTGTGCCCCGATTTTGCCTGTTTTAGCCCCCATATGATTATTCCCCAGGAGAAGCCATCCTTTTCTATGATTCCAGCTCTGCGGGGCTGTTCATTCCTCTGTGTGTGTCATGGAAGTGTGGTGATGGGCAGACGAGCCACAGCATGGGAAGCATCTGCCTGGCCTTCCTGCAAATGCCAGCCTCCTGCCTGACCTTTCCTCTTAGGCACCAGCTCCTGCTGCCGAGGGTTGGAGGGAGAATCCCTAGGCTGTCCCTGCCCACCTGCCTGGCCGATGCTTGGGTGTCACAGCCTGGGCCTTCAGGCTCCCCTCATGGCCATCTGCCTGGCCCTCACCTCATCCCTCCGTTCCTCCTTCCTGCCACGGTGATATAGTTCCCAAGGCTCCACACCTCGAACTCTTGCACTCACAGCCTCCCAGGTCCCACAACGACACGGTCTGAGTCCCAGAGAGCACACAAGCTTCCAGACAGGCTCTGCTGTCTTCAGGACTCAGTGAAGTGAATGTCCTGCCATGCCCTGTGGGTGATAAGGCTTCCGCCCCAAGCTCTTGCTTCTTTCTTCCCAAAATGCGACCCAACTCAGTTCCCAGCAGGAGCTGCCCGGCTCCTGTCAGGGCATGAGCAGTTTGCATCCTAATGCTGCAAGAGACCCACTTCCTCCATGCACGTAGCAGCAGGGCCCAGGCCCACACTGGAATCCTCACTGGTCCCTCTAGGTGTCATGTACGTGACCCAAGCTTCCACTTCTTGTCCATAACCTGAAGGAGTCAGTGAGGACCGGATGGGATGATGATAAGGTATGAACACAGTGGGCCAGGGGCTATACAAGTAGAGGAGTTTCCGCATATCCATTCATTTGCTCAGGAAGCGCTTCCTGGGCACGCACTTGTGTGCGGCATCATTGGAGGCAGAAGAGAAGAGCTGCCATTGCCACCTGACCCAATGTGGATGGCAAGAGCCCCTCACACAAAGTGATGCAGCACAAGATGAAGGGGGTCCAAGCAAAAGGGGGAGATGTGGGACAGGATGACCAGGCCAGCCACCACAAACACTGCGCTCCTCCGCTTGATGCAAAGAGGTGGAGGGATGCAGCAGCGGAGAGGCAGAGACCGTTGGGAGGAGCACTGCCCATGAACCAAGGCACCCCAGATTGACCTCAAGGGCCTTGGTTAGAAGCTAAGGTCTCAGCAGGAGCGTTTTTGGCAGGGAACGAGGGCAAGTTGCAGAAGGAATGGTGAGCAAGGGCTGTGTCTGGGAGAGGGCTGGGCAGGATCCAGCATAGTTAACATACCTTCTTTACATGTGCACATATTAGTTTTTTAAATTTGAAATTAGAAATTCTAATCAGTAATACCCATGATTGGTAATAGAATAAGAAACTAGAGAGAGAACAACCACTTAGGAAATTATCTCGAAAATTCGCAGAGAATGTAAGTGAGCCCAGAGTAGGCAGCTGGTGGAGAAGTTAGAAAGAGAAAGCTGGGGATGGGAGCCATCCCAGGTCACCCCTCCTGTTCTTTATCCCCCTTCAAAGGTAACTGGAATATTCCAAGCGCAGGCAGCAGAAGGATGATGGAGCAGAGCTTGCCTGGAGAGTTGCCCTTGACAGAGGAGGCAACAGGTTGAATTGAGGTTGAATGAGCCAAAGGCTTGAGTGTGGACCCAGAAATTGCAAGGCAACCAACATGTAGGTAAAGAGAGAGCCCTGGTGTGCAGGATCTGGATGGCCCCATGTGGAAAGGGATGGCCAAGGAGGACAAACTCAAGAGCTCACCGGGCCTGGGGTTGGTCCTGGCACTTGAGGTCAGCACCTCACCCAATTTTAAGATCCTTATCTAGTTTCTCCAAGCAAGGAGCAGTGATCCAGGGCCTGCTGAAGCTTATTGTTGGTGAGGTGAGCCTGGCTTCCCCAGTGTTCCCTAATAATGTTGCTGGTTTATTAAAATGCTGAGCGTCTTCTCCCCTTCCCTGTGCCAAGATCTGCCTTCTCCTTCTACTGTCTGTCCATTAATTCTAGTTCTGCCAGTGGGGCATAGAACTCAGCTGGCTTACTGCGACTGTTTGCCAATAAATGTGTGCCCAGATCTGTCTGCAAAGCCTTGCCCTGCAAGAGAGTGGCTCTGTGTGGGTTGGGAGCTGGACAGGCATCCGACTGTTCAGGGGAGGGGGTGGTGAAGAAACGAGGAAAGAAAGTGAACGTCTGAACCCCAACATGCTGCAAAGAAGGCAGGAGAGAAACCAACGGGACCTCAACGGGGCTTCAGGGCTGCTGTGAGCTGAACTGTGACCTCCCTAAAATTCACTTGTTGAGGTCCTAACACCCATACCACTGAGTGTGATTGCATTTGGAAATATGGTCTTTCAAAAGGTGATTAGATTAAAATGAGGTCATTAAGGTGGGCCCGGATCCAATAGGACTGGTGTCCTGATGAGAAGAGGAAATCTGGACACAGACACTGTCGAACAAAAAATTAACTCACATACTTGTTCACGTGGTAAGGCTGACTTTATTCATGGGGCCATGGTGAGGGTTACAGGGACCATGGGAAGGAGATCTTACAGCACATGGGGATGAGTGACTGTATTCAACTTTATTTTTTTGTTGTTGTTGGGGTGAACAGTGTCTCACTCTGTCACCCAGGCTAGAGTGCAGTGGCACCATCTCAGCTCACTGCAACCTCCGCCTCCTGGGTTCAAGCAATTCTCCTGCCTAAGCCTCCCAAGTAGCTGGGATTACAGGCATCCACCACCATGCCTGGCTAATTTTTATATTCTTTGTAGAGATGGGGTTTTGTCATGTTGGCCAGGCTGGTTTCAAACTCCTGACCTCAAGTGATCTGCTTGCTTTGGCCTCCCAAAATGCTGGGATTACCTGGCTGGCACTCAACTTTGACTGCAACAAGGATAAGCAGGAATTTCTACCCAAAGAGCAAAGTTGGAAAGTGAGTGAATGGAAAACTACCAAAAGGAAATATCAGGGATCAGAGGGTCCTGGCAAAACTGACGAGATAGAATTATTGCTTGAAGCCAGGCCAGAGTGACAAGATATCCAGGATGGTCAGACGCCAAGGGTGGGGGATTTTCACTCAACTGACTTATCAGGATTCCTGCTCAAACTGGATTCAACAAGCTTTACGTCAGGCAGAGATCACAGAAGATGCAGCCAATTGTCATCAGCCAGTGCCTGCCATGAGCTGCCCCCGTGGTGGCATGGTGGGTCCATTGATGAGATGACCACCTTGGGAGAGACAGAGGCTCCCTGGCCCAAGAGCATGAGTTCTTCTTGCCAAGGGTGATTTAACTGCTGCTGCCCCCAAATTTCCAATCTGCCCACAACAGATCCTGGAAGAGTCTCCCTGGTTGATTGGTGGAAAATGGACTTCATCAGGTCCCTTCACGTGGAAGGGCTAGAGATGTGTGTGTTACCATCGGAACAGGCACATCCTCTGGGTATGGGTTTGCCCTTCCTGTCCACTGGGCCTCAGCTGACACCACTATCTGAGGGTGCAAGAAGTGTCTGACCTAGCATCGTGGGAGGTCACATAATGTTATAGGGCTGACCGTTCAGCAAGGGAGTTCCAGGGGTGTGTCCGGAACCCCAGAAGGCATTGAGGGTGCCACATACTACACACTCAGGAGCGGCGCCTGGTGGAGGGGTGGAAGGAGGTTTTGCTGAGGCTCCCCTGGGGATAGCAGTCCGTAAGGACAGGGTGCCCCTTCCAGGAGGCAGGATGCACATAGAGGCAAAACCTCTACAGGGCGCTCTGTCCCAATGGGAAGGATTCATGGAGCAGCGGCTGTGCTATGGCAAGAGTGGCACCACTGACTGTCAACTCGCAGAGACCTCCTGGGGCAGCTGGTGCTTTATCCCAGGACCTCTGCATTCTGCAGGGTTAGGGTCCTGGTCCCCAAAGGACACATAATTTCCAAGAGGCACTGTAAGAGTCCCATGGAACTCTAAGCTGTGGCCACCACCTGGACCCCAGCAGGCAGAGGGACAGTCACCATCCTGGCAGAAGGGTTGAGCCCAGTCCTCAGGAGGAGGTCAAGCTGCTGTGACACAACTGGGGAGGAAGACGACGTGTCCACATGGGTGCCTCCTGGTGTTCTCCTGACCCCTGTGAGAGTGAAAGGACAGGTGTAACAGCCTTGCCTAAAAAAGGCATGGAGACCCAGGGGGCTTGACCCCGTGGGGACTCAGTCTGAGTCACACCACTGGGCCAACCATGAGGTCGTGGTCGGCCTGATGTGCTAGCTGAATACAAGGGGATCTGGGATGGATATGGGAGAAAGCAATGGTGGCCCTGATACAACTGCAGCTCTGGGGGCTGGAGTGTGCCCAACGGCCCTTCTGCTCTAACTGATCTCCAGGAAGAGAGACCCACAGAGTTCTACAGGGGCTGCTCCTTGACCGCGCATAGATTGGATCTGAGCCCCACAGGGGGATATGGAACTGCCTAGTTTAGGTCCCCCTAAAGCCCCCAGACCACCGGAGGACTCTGTGTTTCAGGTGTCAGCTGCCTAGGGTTTGCCTCCGCTGCAAGGAGCAGCCCTGCCCGGGGTACACCCTTGCCCAGGCAGGCCACAGGCAACAGCGGGTGGTGCTGGGCTGGGAAGGAAGGCTTGGCCACTGCAGTCCAACACAAAAAACCTGCCTCAGGCCCCACGCTCAAGACCTCCATGACGGGGGCTTTGTCCCATGTAGCAGTGGCTGTTCCCTCTCCTCTCAGTCCTTCTAGAAGGGTTGATTCCTAATAAGTACCCCACCCACCCAACGCCGTCTCAGTGTGGGCTTCCAGGAAAGCCAGGCTGCTAGTGGAAGGAGGAAACGGATCTCAAAGAAGGATGGATGCTGCAGTGTTCATGCCAAACACAGCGGTAAACTTGGGCGTGGTGATGTTATTAAGAAAACAAAGAGTCAGTGAAAAGGGCGACATCTCTCACCCTCGGGGGTCTAGACTTGCATACCCTGGGTCTACACACGCAGAGTTTCTGCGGTGCAGGCCAGAGCCCCTGCTCTCTGCCCACGCCAGGCCTTCGGTGGCTCCTAAGGGTGGTTTCTGGAGCCTCCATGCGGGAAGTGGCATGCCGTGAAAGGGTGACTTCTCTGTCTGGTGGCATCTACCCCAGGACTGGCCCTCTTTTAGCATACAAACTCAAAGGGGAAACAGATACACAGAACTTTTCATCTTGAGGCGACAGCCTGTGTTGTTTGCATCTGCACATGTGAAGGAGGCCTTGGTTTAAATGCACGAGTCCCTCACCTCAGCATCCCAAGAGCCTGCGGCTTCTCTGCCTTCTCTCTCATTTCCAAAGCTGAAGTCCCAGGCACAGGCATGCACAGACACACACACACACACACACACACACGTGTGCACACACAATTTCCTGTGAATCCAAAAAACAAGAAAGAAAACAAAAAGCTGGCAGATGCTGATTTTTCCGCTTAACTGCACATATTTTATAGTATTTCTCTGTGTTTTTCTCCCAAGACGCCCACCTGACCTCACTGGCTCTCCAAATTCTCTCCATTGTGGCCAAATGTCACAGAACATGTGAGGCTGTTTCAGCCCATGAAAATATGCTGTAAATGAGTGCATCCGCCCTTTGATCTTAACCCTTCTCGTTCCTTCTGCAGCGATATTTTTTCCTAAATGAAAAGCCCCTTCATTAGCAAAGCCTATCTGACAACTAGCACAGAGAAAACTCCCAACACATCCTCTCAGCAAAGCTCAGTGAAAACAATTGGAGTTATGGGCTCACATTTGCATACAGAAGTCTTGGCATTTCAACTAGTATTTCAAGAGGGGAGGGGGGAATAAACAGAAACACCCGTGCCTTCCACAAATAATGGAAAGACAAAGACAGTGCAGAGATTGTCAGAGCCCTTAATACCTATCTTAGAACTCAATGGGAAAAGGAAAAAGAAGAAAGAGAATGTGATGACAAAAATGTAATTATTTCTACATCCAATTTAAAGGAAAGACAATCATTTGAGCATCACAAATACACACTGAGCTGTGAGTTCATATTTGCATCAAAGTCCTCCATTCTTTTTAGAGGTTTTCAACAATTTCTGCAAAGACAATTTTCAGGCATATCTGGTGCCAGGCACAGGCATATTCCAAGCTCAAACACGACTAAAAGAGTGTTTCATTCCTAAGGTATTTTTAACAGACATCTAAGGAGATGTCCCCCACTTCCTTAACCTGATTTGGAAAGAAAGAATCTTATGCTGATGATAGGCTTCAGATCTTCCAAGTTCCCATCTCTGTGGGCCCAGAGATGTGTCTGGGATAGGAGGAAGGAAGTCATCATTGTGGTTCTTAATGAAACCCATGAATTTCCCAGCTTTCTCTATCACCTGTAACTTTGCATATATCCAGATTGCTGGATTCAGTGTTTCTAAATGGGAAAACTGCTGTGAACATGAAACATTTTCTTCAGAGTCTTCTCTTTGCTACTTAGCATTGGGACCAACTGCCGGTTTTAATCTTATACCCTCTGGGACCATGTAGAACTCTCTAAAATTGCAATGCATACAACTCTTAGAATTTTCTAAGTACATAAGAAACAAACAAGGGTGACTTATAAGCTCTCGATTCCCTCTCTATGCCCAGAATTTCAAAGATACCTACAGGAACTTCGGGGCAGAGCCGCGCTGGGGAAGGCAGGAGCAGATGGCAGGAGGAGGAGGCTCCTCCCAGCCGTAGGACTCAGCTGCAGGCTGCACATCCCTTATTACGACTTCCTCAGTCGGCAGGACATCTTTGTTCTCATTCTCCCGCTCTCCTAAGATGCAGAAGATGATGCTGTAATGTGTGGGGCAACGCACATACTGCTGCCTGCCTGGGAAGCTTATTGTTAAGCACTTTGTCTTAGTTATTTCAATGCAACCAACTCTGTACGTTCCCCAATGACATCGAAAGGGTCTGAAATGTAGGTATGTATGACTACGTGGAATATGTATCCATATGTCAACACGCAATGTCTCTCTGTTTGCCTTTTTTTTCCTTTGGAAAATATTTTGTTTTCTGTCTAGGACACAACACAGCTGCAGGGATGTGTTATTTCATCATCATCTTAGCAACAACAGATGCTGAAGTTTCTTGAATTAACCTATTACAGTGACCAGGACATTCCAGTCCACCAGTTCTAGGCCTCCTTCCTGTCTTCCTGAGGGACCAACTGCCAGTTTTAATCTTATTCCCTCTGGGACCATGTAGCATTCTCTAAAATTGCAATGCATACAACTTCTGGAATTTTTTAAGTACATGAAAAACAAATAAGAGTAACTTATACTCTCCCAATTCCCTCCCTCACCACCCCTACTGCCAGAATTTCGAAGATACCTATAGGAACTTCAGGGCAGAGCCACATTGGGGAAGGGCAGATCCCCAGGAAAAATCAAATGGGTTTTAATTAATGTATTATTTTGATTGAGGTTCTACATAGAGAACAGAGCATTTAGCATTTGAACCATTGTGAAGTATATGATTCAGTGGCATTAAATACATTCACATTGCTGTGACTTAACATCAACTCTGTCCAACACATACTCACTGAGCCTGGCCCTGGGGCGGGCTGGAGATAGAGCAAGGACGCAGTCCATAGCTTGCTCTTCTTGCAAGTAGACAGGGCTTAGACTCAGGAATGTTGGTTTCTGAATGATATTAAGAAGAGAAGGAGAGGTCATGTGGGCAAGAGGGAAGATGGTCAGGGAGGATCCCTCTTGGGAACTGTCATTTGCCTGGGACACAAATGAGAAAGAGGAACTGGCCCTGCCAGGGTCTAGAGGAGTAAGGTCCAGCGGCCACTGTTGGAACAGCCAAGGGTGAGGCGGTGTTAGCAGCAGCTTACATGGCCTGCTTTATGTGCCGCTAAGATCACTCTGGCCTCTGTAGGAGAGGAAGGGGTTCAGAGTTAAAGGAGAAAGTGTGTGTTTCAGAAGCTCTTCCAGGTGTCCAGAGGAGAACGGAGTGGCTAGAATCAGGCCAATGGAAGTGGAAGTAGAAATATGCAAACAATCAGCAGAGGACTCGCTGTTGGACTGGAATTGAAGCAAGACAGAAAGAGAGACGTGACAGGTGCCTCCTGGGTTTTAGGCCTCAACAACAGAATAAATGGCAGTAATGTTTACAGAATGTAAGGGGTAGGGAGGGGAGAAGAGTGAGGGAAGGAAAATATTTTTATGGGGAGGGAAGCAAAAGTCAAGAAGCTCAGGGCAGGCTGAATTTGCCAGGCTTGTAAACATTCCACTGGGAACACTGATCCAGCAGGTGGACCTGAGATTCCAGCGGTGGGCGGGGAAGCAGGGAAGGGTCTAGATGCCTGGGAATCACTGGACTATTGAGAAAGAGTGTTCAAAACCAGAGGACAGACAGCATTGCCTAGGAAAACCACCAGTGCCTTTGTAAAGGACTCAGAATCAGGGCATCCTGGCTTATGGCCCTGGAGTATTTCCTAATCTGTTTCTCATCTTCACAGCAAGAAGGGCGTCCTCAGGTCATGCCAAGCTCGTTGTCAGCTGTGGCATTCAAGGGCTCATAATTTTTTTTTTCTAAGAGACAGAGTCTCACTATGTTGCCCAGTCTAGAATGCCGAGGCATGATTACAGCTCACTGTGGCCCCAACTCATGGGCTCAGGGTACCCTCCTTCCTCAGCCTCCTAAATAGCTGAAACTGTAGATACCCACCACCAGGCCCAGCCTCAAAGTCCCTTTGTAAATTTCCTTCCCAGAGTCTCATCTTGATACACAAGGACCTCTATGAGCCATCTGGACAATGCTCAGGCGGAGGCAGTCTTCTAGAAGGCCACCATTGCTCTAGAAACTTCCCACTGACAGAGCATATCCCTGGGAAAAGAAAGAGGCCAGTGTTCTTGTAGGAAAACAATTTTTCTGTCTTGTTCTTGAAGAATATTGTGATCGTGGGTGACAGCAGAAGGGGGCCTTGGGGGTGGGGAGGAGGAAGCTGACAAGACCAGGTCAGAAAGTATTACTTCCCAAAAATGTTTTCAGTGGCTTGAGGTCTGGATCATCACTCTCTTCCTCTAAAACTTCCCTCTGCCTCCTCCATCCAGCGTGTTCTCCAATCTCCCTCGGTTCCCTGGGGACTATTAACAGTGAGCCAGTAAGATAAGCAGGGAGCGAGTTGGAAGCAAATCAATCTCAGAGTTTATTAAAAAACCGGCTATTGCAGAATATTTTTTAACTCCTCCGGGAAAATACTTCCAACAACCATATAAATCCCCTTGGCCTTTGGCTCTGAGCAAACATACCACAGATTCAGAAATGAATTTATGTTTAAGCTGGCTGGGCTTTCGTGCGTCCCATCCACTGCTACCACGCTGATACGTGTTCAATCGACAAAAGGTTTAGAAAAGTGGAAGGAGAAAACTGCCCCACACCTAAGTTATTTTGTTTTTGTTTTTGTTTAATAATATTTCTTTTGGTGTGGACTGATACCTTTTTAATTGATGAGACAGTCCCTGAGCTGGAAGGAAGGAAAGGGGTGGGGTCAGATGGATGCGACTTCCCACGGTGAGGCTTTCGGCAAGTCGGCTGACTCTCTGAGCATAAATGCTCATTATAAAATTAAGACAATCTCTCTGGGTTCTTGTGATTATGAGTATTCCTGTTACTCTCAGAATTATTATTATTATTATTATTATTATTATTGTTTGAAATGGAGTCTTGCTCTGTCTCCCAGGCTGGAGTGCAGTGGCACCATCTCAGCTCACTGCAACCTCCACCACCCAGGTTCAAGTGATTCTTCTGCCTCAGCCTTCCAAGTAGCTGGGATGACAGGCTCCCGCCACCATGCCCAGTTAATTTTTATATTTTTAGTAAAGATGGGGTTTCACTATGTTGGCCAGGCTGGTCTTTAACTTCTGACCTCAAGTGATCTGATGGCCTCGGCCTCTCAAAGTGCTGGAAATACAGGCATGGGCCACCAAGCCACCATTCCCAGCCTTATCATTATTTTTTGAAATAGGGTCTCCCCATGTCACCCAGGCTGGCGTGCAGTGGTATGATCATGGCTCACTGCAGCTTCGACTTCCTGGACTCAAGGCATCCTGCCACCTCGGTATCTGGGACTACAGGTGAACACCACCATATCTGGCTAATTTTTCGTTTTTTTTTTTTTGTTTTTTTTTTTTGTTTTTGTGGAGATGGGGTCTCCCTTTGTTGGCCAGGCTGGTCTTGAACTGCTGGGCTCAAGTTATCCTCCCACCTTGGCCTCCCAAAGTGCTGGGATTACAGGCATGAGCCACTGCACCCAGCCAATTATTATCATTATTTGTAGCAGTATTGCTAAGAGTAGCTAGAATCCTCAGAATTTCCCAGTCTCCCAAACTGAATGTAGGAGATTCATCTGCTCATGAAATACAATCACTCGTTTTTCAAAAGTTTCCTTACAATGAATATTGTTCCAAGAACAATGCTTGGTCCTGGAGATGGGGCTAATATTAGCAGAAAAGGATAGTGCACAAATCAGAACCTGACATCATGTGGGCCAAGGGCACAGCTCTCATTCGGTGGTGAGCAAGAGGCAGCTTCTGTTGCTGGAAAAGGAGTGATGAAATCACCAAAGTATAGATGGAGGTTTGTCACCTTCATTAGGAAGGGAGTAAGATGAGAATAGATGGAGAAACAGCCCACACACAGGCCTGCAGGAAGACATGGTGACTTACAGGCTTCTTGGGTATGGGCAGCTGTTGAACTTCTGCTCTGACTGATCTGAGAGCTCTCACAGCTGCCAGCACTCAGAGCTAAGAAAACCTTGGGTTCACGGGCACCACGGGAGGGCATAGCGGGCCACACTCATTCCGGCCGCTGGGCAGGCATTCAGAGCCCTTCCTCCCAATGGTCGCTCAGCACTGTTCTCCCCTACCCCAGGCAGGCCGCGGGCTTCAGCTCTGTGGGCTCAGTCCGATGGAAAGCTGGCCCAGCCACGGGCCAGGCGGTGAGCACTCACCATGTGCCAGATGTTCTTCCCACTGCCACAGGCCAGCTGTGCTGGGCAAAGGTACACACAGTTCTTCAGATGAGATACGTAACTGAGGAATGGCGGGATGTTTTTAAACCAGGGAGATTTGCTTTGGCCCTGCAGGCTCCGGCAGGCAGCTATGGGAAAGGATCTTGGAAGAGAGAAAAAGGGTTAGCTTCAGCTGGACAGAACCCCAGCTCCTCAGCCCCTGCAGGGAGCTACACACAGATGCCTCCCCTGTATGGAAGGGTCATATGGAATTCACGGACTCAGAGAGGCCAGGTGTCAGGGCCACAGTGCAGAGCAAGACAGACAAAGCCCCCCTGGGATGGACTGAGGGGCTGGAGAAGGCTGGATGATCATGTTATCTGGGCACTTCCTAAATACCCGTGAAAGAAACAGGTCAACAAAGAGTCTATTAGACTTGAGTTTTGAGATGGCCATAAAGTCAAGGAATGTGATGTGGACTTTGAGGTGCCTCTCTGCAGACTCGAGTGTCCAGGGAAGCCCAAGGGCTCTGTGGGATGGGGAAATGGGCAACAGGGACAGCTAGACTTGTTTCAGGAGTGGAAAGAACCAAGGAAACAGGGCTGTATGGGGGCACAAGAGGGGTCAAGGGTCCAAATGAGATGACGGGGTGGGGGCTGAGTGGAGTTTGCTTTTTCTGGAAGTGGGGTGGAATCCACAGAGAGTTTTAAGCCTTGGCATGACAGGACCTGGTTAACATTTGGAAGAGGGATCTTGACTGTTCTTTGGAGAGTGGGCAATAGAGGGGCCACAGTCCGGCTCTGGTTAGGAAGACCTGGTGGTTGATCTTGAGAGCCTCCTGGGGCTGGCAGCTTCATGGACAAAGTGGGAATAACCACTGCCCCCCCCAGACCCGGCCAAGGCCATGCCTGTATTGCACATATGTGCAGATACGTAATACTGAGGCCTGTAACTCCCTCTGCACCTGTGTGGATTCCTACATGTCCCTTGTGAAGTCACTATTACTGTTTCCTTAGCACGTTTGGAAGTGCTTCTCGAGTGGGCCTGATGGGTTATTCAGAGCTTACTAATTACTCAGCATGCGCCATGGGAACCCTTCATGCAGGATCTTAATCTAGGACAGTGCTGTGCCAGGTTCAGATGGCTCTTCCGGAGGGTCCTTGACGCTACTGAACAACGAGGGACCCTTCGGTTTCCAGGGGGAATAATCCACCCAAACCAGCTCCGGCTGAGGGCATGAACTCCTTCCTGTTCTCATTTATCGTGGAGGGGTAATATTAATATAGCCTGATTCCCTTATGAGTTAGGGAATGTTAAACTCTAACCTGTTCTAGAATATTCCACTTCGAATTTCACTATCAGGCTATTCTACACAGAGATGGGATGATACCTTCAGGAACTGGTGACGCCCCTTTAAAAATGACACTTGTTATTTCTTAGGATGGTTTCAAAACAGTCAGATCTTCAGGCAGATCACTGAGCTAAAAAATAACCAGTTGACAATGTTCATTGATATCAGCACTAAACATTTTGCTGTTACAATTTAATCAAAATCACAACCAGTAGCATGCCTTAACCTAATCACCATTTTTACAGACCTGCACTCAAAAAAATTAACCTTTACATCTTTTATCAGTTCACTTAAGAAAAAGAATCACATTGTACTAAATGAAAACAAAAAATCCAGCCTAGATATTTTTCTGCTTTGCACTGAGAAAAACTTCTCAAAAATGAAAGATTTTATAGAAAAACTTAGAAAGATTTATTTTTAAAGTACCATTATTATGCATACAAAGATGATTGTGTTATCTGGGCACTTCCTAAACATTAAGCCCTGTGATAATTAATTTTAACATGAAATTAAGCCCCATATATAAATTTTTACCAATGGCAAAAAGCACAGACTAGATTTAAATAATCAATAATGTACAATATACACGCATTCTTTACAGAGTATAAAAATATGCCTTTTGTCTTTATTTGGATTAAATAACAGGAATACTTTGTTTCCAAATGGAATAGACTTCAGAGAGGCTTATTTTGTTCATATTGCTGGCCTGTAAAATCTTGCAAGTAAATATAAAAGAACAGATCAAGTAAGCCTTTCCCCACATCAAAAACCTAGAATAATGTTGAAATTCCAGCAAAAATTTTTTAAAAAAGGTTTTAATTCATGTACCACTCACAATCTGCCACTATAAAAATATATAAAAACCTCTAGATAAATTACAGCAGATTCATGGAAGTTGCACGTATTGATTAAAACATCAAGCAGTTACATACAAACCAGTAATGAATTACTTCATGTTGGAAGATAAAACTTTGTGATATTTAAAATTACAGACTTGAAAGTAAGTAAAATTACCCCTAATTATGCAGAAGGGAGCAACACCTTAGCAGTAAACAAGATAAGCACCTCAAACAGCACTAATAATTTTAATTAACATTTTCTAGTTTCCTTTCACCTCGTTTCAAGGTCACCTACTCCCTCTTCAAGGAACAGCATTACAGCTGCGTGTTGCAAACTTCCCTGGCCTTCCTTATCCCTGGGATTAAGCAACAAGAATGTTTTATAAGACTGATTTTTAAGAAGAAGTAATTGTGCACAAAAGTAAATATTGAATCTCAGCAGCCCGTTAGCAATGATTTAAAAATGAATTGCAAATCTAATTTTCCATTCTTGTTATGATTGTAACTTTGTCTTTACTAAGTCCCTCGATTTGAATTATGAAATATGCCTGAACTGTTGAATATTCAGATTATAATCCAAGTCGAGAAGAGTTTAACTATCAATGCAGCATTTGAACCTCATGCATAACACGACCTGTCTACATAGTATTTGTATTCTCTGTTGAGTACTGATTAATATATTCATTTGTTCAAGATTTATGATTTTGCTAAACTGTTTTCTCTCTTTTGTAAATTAAGAAACCAGTAAGTATAGGGCTTTGTTACATCAATGGGTTTGTTCCATTCCACAAATTTAATGTACAGGGTCACTTGGAATATAATGTGTAGTGAAAGAATCTCATTAGGCTAAAATGAATGTAAAATGTGTCAATTTGATCCAAATGAGAACTGTAGTAAAACCATGTTTGATGTTCATGTGCAATAAATCTTTAACATTTGTCTGTAAAGTATTAGAGAACCCATAGGGAAATCTGTGTTTGTGATAGGGGCACGTTTCTCATGGTTTTTCTCTATTATTCTTTGTTGGCATTTAGCATATGGAAGTAAAAAGTGAAATCTAAGATGAGGGTTATTAACTATGATTCTAAAGTAAATAGAAAATGTGCCTTAATGCTAGTTAAAGTCCTTTTGAAAAAAATAAGAATAATTTTTAAAAATAAGAAAAGTAAACCTTTGAAGACACTTTCATTATGCATTTAGAGAAATACTACCAAGAGTTCTTCAATTTCAATCTCCGAAACAGTGCCAGATTTAATCTACGTTTGCCTTGAGTGTCTTTCAGTTTTAGATTTGATTTTGGGAATGTTTTAACGTTTTCACTTTTGTTGAAGCTGTGATGACCATTATCTTTCCAATTCATTTTTATTTTGATATATTCATATTGTTAATTACTGTTGTATTTCAATTTTCTCCCTAGTATTTTTGTTCCTTCATAATGGCTTCACGGTTCACTGGACCAAAATGACTAAAATGAAAGATTTCCAAGATTTCTTCTGGGAGTAATTTACAAAAGACCACCATTTTTTAATTGCACCTCGTGTTTAGTACTGGTTGTCTGCTTCAGAGAGAAATCAATCTCCGTCTTTTAGGTGCCATACTGAGCACATCATCATTTTTTTAAAAAATCTTGATAATTAAATCTTTTTTTTCTTGATTTATCTAAATAAATTTTTTTTTCTATTTGATTTCTGTAGCAGTTTAGGGCATAACAGTGCGCCTACTATCTCTGTCTACATTAATTTAATTCATTTCTGGCAGAAGTTTATTTTGCACTTTAATGCAGTGAAAAATAGTAATAATCAGTGTGACGTCAAAAATAATTAAGAGAAATAGCAAGATTTCCTCCATAGGATAATTCTTCCTGTAGAAGAATGAAAGAAAATTAATTTCCCAGAGTTACTATAATTAAAATCATCTGCAGAATCTCCAGTAAAACAAAAAGTTAAAAATTGACATGTCATCAATAAAAATCAGCTCACCAAAAAAAATCGATACGTTAAAGATTTCATAGCATCATTGACGAGATCAGTGGAAATGTTTTGTCAAAAACCAATTTCTTGTGAGGCACCATGCTGAGACTCTCTTAAAAGACAACCTTCCTTGTTTTTAGAAGTATCAACACACACTCCTAGAAAATGCACTGATTTCAAGGTCAAATTAACATGTTTCTGGAAAGGGAGCCTCCTTCGCCACCTCTCAGTAGATGGTAGATGTCCCTTGTTGATTTGTTTCCATGGACCCACTCCGTTAACTATTTTCTGTATGATGTAGTGACCCGTTATAAAGGCTGTTGCAATCAATGACTAATATCCCTGTTTACTTCTGCAAAATTTTATTGTTGATATTCATTCTAGTTAAAAATGTCTGTGTTTAAAAAATATCAAGATAAAACTATTGTTTTATTTCCAAAGTATTAGTTGCTGGCCAATGTCCCAAAAAAAATAAAAAGATAAATTCGCTCAGTTCCTGCAGCCTAAATCCTGCAACTATTCTGTCGTTGAACAAGTCTGTTTTTCACTTTCAATTGATACCTAAAGAAGAGCCTGTATGTGGTTTCCATTTGCGTTTAGAATACATTACAGGACATTTTTTGTATGAGATTTATTTTTCTAATTATGATTGGCTTTGATAAATATTAAACTCAGTTGCCATCTCCTGAGCCTTCATTGTGTTGGAAGGAGGCCCAGAAGCACACTGGAAGTGAAAGGGAAGCCAGGCAGATATTCTACTGTGGACAATTCAAGCACAGAAGCAGGGGCTGTCTGGGATCCATTCTGTTTGAGAATCACGGTTCTGGAAACAGGCACTAGAAGAAGCCGGTTACAATCTCTCAAACAGGGTTAGCCTCCATCGAGCCCTGTGCATCAGCTTCAGTAGGCTCACCCCACAATCAGAGGGAAACTCACCATCAGGCTATGAAATCTCCAGAGTTGGGGCTCTGACTCACAGGGGCCCCTGGCAAGGCCTTGGGAGCTTCCATAGCAGAGTGTATTTGACTTTGGAGAGCCCCCAAAATCGAGTATGCTTTCAACTCTCCCCGAAAACGAACCCATTCTGTCCACTGTGGAGAGCACAGATTTGTTTTTTTAATTTTCATTTTATCTGGCCTGTAAAAGTTTGAATTAAAAACAGCCTCTTAATCTACTTGCAGGCAAGCGAAGAAAGACAGCACTCCTTTCCCCAGGGGACCAATTCATTCTCTTAACCCAAGAGGCAGCTTGGGATTTAACTCTGGGAAAGGGGAAGATCCCAGGTGATGTCTTCTGAATTATCCTTACCATCCCCCTACATCCAGATCTTCCTTCCAATTTCCCCAGACAGCTGTAGCCACTAATCTGGGACCGCCATCAGTGTTCCTAATCCACCTTCCCTGTGGTCCTTGCCTCCCTTCCCTGACTCCATTCCCAAGCCCCCTCCACAATCCAGCACCATTGCATAACTTTACCTGATTAATGTTTCTACCAAACATGTCACTCCTTTAATGAGACCTCAATGCATGAATATAAAGGACTGTTTCCTAAGCTGGCACTCAAGGCCTGCCATAGCTCAGAGTGTGTCTCACCCAGGCAATGGTCCTTCTTTCCGTATACTCTGTATTCTAGGCAACTTGTACCGTAGAAGAGAACCGTGATTAAGGTCAGCCTGAGAGGCCTGGGCATGAATCACCCACCTGCCCTTTACTGAATTTGGAAGAGTTGCTTAAATTCTCTAATTGTCCACGTCAGTCTCTGTAAAACTGTGATAAAAATAGTCCCCGGCTAGAAGGATTACTGTGAGCACTGGTGGAGGTGAAGTGTGCCAGGCTCCTGGCACAGAGCTTGGTACACCGAATAGGCGATCGGTTAAAAGCTCCTAATGCTGACCGTCCCCAGGGTGTCCATGCCATGCTCATCTCAGTCATTCCTACTGTGTCAGTTGATAGAGTGCTCTTCCCTGCCCTCACTTGCCAGTCAAAATCCTTGCTGTCTTCTGGACCTACCTATTAAGTCTTCCATACTCCACTTTCCTGTCATCTGAGCAGGAGCCTGTTGTTGTCACTCCTGAATCCCCAGGACCAGCAGGGTGCCCGCACAGAGCATGTGCTCCACAAATTAGCACTCAACAAATAAATGAAATGAAATGTAACTTCCTCCCAGGAACCATTGCTACCCCTCCCGTCCAAAAGCGATCTTGCCCCTCTCTGAGCTCGGATAGAACACCTCTCTGTATCTCTAAGGTGGCGGTTCATACTTCCATCCTATAATTGGGGACTTGAGCTACACACAAACACAGCCATAATAGATTGAGCTCCTTGGGGGCAAAGGCTGTCTCAGCTGCTATGATGGAAGCATCCATGACATTCATGGCAGACCCTAAAGGATTATTTTGATGGAAGGTGTTCCTTGCTCCATGTAATACATCCAATTTAGCCAAGTGCCCCATCAAGCAAGGTTCTGATTTCCTCATTGACTTAATTATGGATACATAACATTTGGCACAGATTACATGAGTGACTATTTAACCCCTAGATACCTAGATAAATTGTTGACATTATTTTGAAAATAATCTACAAAACTTAAGTTATTCATTTTTTTCTTTCTCCCGCCAGCACAAAGTTTAGAGCTAAGGCGACTTTTTTTTTTTTTATGAGCTCCCCTCCCCCACGCCACTCCAATCCTTATTCTTGCAGGTCTCTTTCCAGACATCTCTGCCCAGTAATAATTATAGTGTGTTCCCAACCTAGCTGATGGCTGGTGTCCTCATTAAGGACCATTACCCTGAAAAGGGTGTTTATTGAACCTGGCAGAGTGCTGATATTTGTTAGACCCTGTCATATGGTTGATGGCGTTTAGTCAGAACTCATTCAGAAACAGGAGTGAGCTGTTCAAACTGGCACCATCAGCAGGGACACGGAGGTGGGCTCAAGATGGCAGCATAAGTCTCCATGGCGCCTGCAGGCCAAGGAAGGCTGTTCCATCAGGTGGCCTGACTCCTCAGCTCCCCCCGCTCTGCATGCTGCTAACTGGATTTCTGTTGAGTGAGAGGTGCTCACACCAAGTGGATATAAATTAAAGAAATAACAGTATATTTGGATTTCACAGCTACTTTTGTCCTACCTGCTGAGGTTGCTTTAAAAGGATTGCAGCTAATTGAAGAATGGATACCCTTGGGAAAAGGTATATTTTCAGAGAAACCAGTAATTTAATTCTTTACATAATGGCAAAAGATTGAATTCACTGAAAGACAAGAAAATTCATTATCTCTCTGGGAGATCTTACAAAGATAAATATTTTTGTGCAAACTAAATATAGCCATTGTATAGGCACCTACGATGGCTATACATTAGTCACTGGACTCCTTAAAAAGATCTACATCATAGAAACTGGACAAAGACCAGCGCCCTGGGGTCAGTGCTGCTGCGTGGAGCCTGGCTCCATCGCTTCCCACCAGCCGTAGGGGACTCAGGATATGTGAGCCAGTGGTTCCCAGCTGCAAGTTTCTTTTTAGTCAAATTAATTGACTCCAATCGTTTGTAAACGTTTTTGATGTGCTGGGAATGATGATGTGGGAAGACACACACGAAAGGTGATTTCAGCTCCTACAGATGCTCTCCGTCCATGGAGGGAGGGGGACCTTGTTTCAGGAAACATTTCCTGAGATAAAACAGTCTACTAATATGTGTAGAGACCATGGGTTATAGAAACACAAGAGCCGAAAGACCTAATTCTGCCCAGAGAGAATGGACTCAACGGGAAAACAATGGCCGCTGTCTACGACTGACATGAATTAAGGGTTTACTACATCGGCCCCTGCACTGAATGTGTACTGTCTTTATCTCATTTAATTTGTGGAAACACCGTGGTGGATTAATTCCATAATTCTTGAAGGAGGAGTTTTAGATCCCCAGAAGGAGAAGGACACTCACTGCAAAGAGAAGAACCTACAGAGAAGAACCAATGTATGCATTTGCTCATTCGTCCATTTAGATCACAAATAATTCTGGGAGCTTGGCATTGCACCAGGTGCTGGGATTATACTAAGAGAGAAAAACCAGTCCCTGCACTCAAATGAGCAAGGAGTCACTTAGACAAATGCAAAACACCCAGTGCAAAGACTCTGCTTGAGTGGGACACTGTATTCTATACCAGAAACTAGTTTAGGGAGATTTAACCCTGATAGGGAGAGCAGGAAGGACTTCCATGGGCACCCGGAGGTGAAGCTAAGATCTAACAGGGAGAGAGGAGAGGAAAAACTAAACCAGGTTAAGGAACACAGAAAGTACCAGGGCTGGGAAGATGCCAAGGAGGCTGAGAGAAAGAGCAGAGCAAGGTGAGGCTGGAAGGCTGGTGGCTGGAAGCTCCACCTTACAGCAGTGTGGTAGAGAGACTGCAAGAGGCCAGCATGGATGCTGGTCACCAGCCAGGAGGACACTCCCGGGGCCCGTGGGGGGCATGTGGCAGGAAATATGGAGATGGATTTTCTGAAGAAGGAGGAGGTCCTCTGCCAGCCACGCTGGGAGTGGCATTTGGTTACATGAGCCTCATTATAGAGGCTTCACCAAACCAGGTGGGGGCATGTTTTTCTCATCAGGCAAGGAGGGTGGAAGCTGTGGTGCGGGATGGGGACAGTGGCTCTAGAATCTCACAACACCCTTCTGGTCAGGGCTCCATCCTGTGAGTCAGGCTCCATCCTGTGGGTCACTCACAACCACCTGAGGCTGCTCCACTTTTTGCCTCGCTTACATTCCAGGAAGAAAAACAGAAGCAACTGAAGGCCTGGGGTAGTGCTGTCCCACACACGTGTCTCAGACCCCAAGCAGGACCTTGGCCCGGTACCACCCCCAGAAGTGAAGAGGCGAGAGACGTCCATCTCCTGTTTTATCTCTAGCTTTTTGGTTGGGTACAATGTTGCCTCAACAAACTTAGATTTTATTTGTAAAGAGGACAAGGAGCATGGATATTTGGGGGTTGATTAACAGCTTTTAATGCACCATGTTTTGCTGTATTCGCAGTGTGTGTTGCTGCCTAGTTATGTACATATTTGCTGGCTGTTTTCTCCCTCACGTGAACTCCAGGGGATCTGGGAGCGTGCTTGTCTTGTTCATCATTGAATTCCCAAGGCCCAGAGAAGAGCCCAGCACATAATTGGTGTCTAATAAATATTTGTTGGATGAATAAATGAAAGGCAAATTCTTCCAGAGTTGTGATGGATTGGAAATGGGTGAGAGGGGATTGGGAGGAGGGTGCCCAGAATGACTCTTGCTTCTTCTTGCTCCCTGGAACAGATGGTGCTACCACTTACCAGGTACGGGAGCCGGCGAGAGGGACAGTTCAGGGGTGAGGCGCAGTGACTTGTAGGCGCAGTGAGAACTCGAGACAGGCAGCTGGCTAGAACAGATGTGGAGCTCAGAGGAGAAGTGTAGGCTAGAGATACACCTTTGAGACTCATCCAAGAATAGGTGGAAATGGAAGCCAAGAATGTGGATGAGATTACTGAGGGAGAAAATGTAGGAGGAGTGACCATTCTGTGGCTGGCAGTGCAGGATAACCATGGGATAGCTGTATATGATGAGCCGAAAATGTTAGCAAAGACCAACTCGGTGTGGCTTTGTCCCCATGGCAAGGTGTCTGGATTGAACCATGTCTGGAAAATGTCCTATATTCACTCATTTATCCAATAAACATGTATTGATATTTACTCTATGCCAAGCACTGATTTGGGTCTCGATATACTGAAATTATTGAGACGTTGTCCACAAGTGCTTCCCAATACCACTGGGGAGACAGGTATATGAAGAAACAGCCGCGATCCCACACGGTAGGTGAAATGATTGAGGCAGGGACCACATGGGTCACAGAGGGCAGGCTGGGCATCAGGGTGGCATTGTAACTGCAGTAAATAATGACTTGGAATTAGCCAGAAGGGCTGTGTAACAAAGATATTTTAAGCCTAGGAGGCAGCAGGGAGGGTGGCATGGTTTGTTCAGGTCCCTCAGAGCTGTTGGGTGTTGTTGAAGGCAGTGTGTGGCAAGAGGTGAGGTTGGAGAGGCAGCCACATGGCAGATTGGGAAGGGCTGTAAGTCAGGCATCGTTAAAAGGTTTCAAAGAAAGCTATGGCATGTCAGGACTTATTTCAGCCAGGTACCTGGCAGCTGTAAGGAGGTGACCTTTAAGGGTGAAAAGGGTGGGAACAAGGAGAACATTTCAGGGATGCCGCAGGGGCCAGGCAGGGGCCAGTGCCATTGGTAGCTGTAGTTTTGGAAGTAAATGTGGAATTAACTGAAATTGGGACATAAGGAAGGATAGAGGTCAATAATGTGTCTCAGACTCCTAACTTGGGGGATGGGTGCATGATGGTTCTAACCAAGGGAGCAGGGTTATGAAGGAGGGGTGAGGGGCCCAATGCTTGGATAAATGACCTACTTAGAGGGTACTACCCAAGTGGATGTTTGTTTACCAATAAAATAGAGAGAGTGAAAAGAAGATGGAGGCTAGAGTGTCCCGCAAGCTTCTGAGTCAGGGACTAGGTAGAAAATAGTGACAAGAACCAAGACATGTGCAGAAGAGGAGGCGTAGCTATGGGGTGGGAAGCACAAATCTAGCTTGGCATTCAAGCAGGTGCAAGTGAGGGTCCACAGCGCCCTCTGCTAGATAGATCTGGCTGACCACCAAAGGACAGAATCTGGAGCTTGTGAAGAAGAGATTTTTGAGGCTCCAGCAAGGAATTGTTGAAGCCAAGAGGAAAGGTTAGCTCACCGATGGGAAGAGGGAAGGAGCGTAACCTGCCCTAAATTTTGGGGGTGGAAGAAATGTCTGCTGATGATCAAGTGGTAGCCAGGCACAACAGAAATTCAAGGAACCATTTCATGAAACTAAAGGACATTTAAAATGTTGTCAGCTAACTATGTCAGCCTACAATTGCATTCAAGATACAATGATAAAAGGTTGAGATTATAAAAAATAATGCAGATTTCCCATATGTTTACCACACTTCTATGTCCATATATTTGTGCGCCACCCTGATATGGGCCACTCGTGAGGTCAGGAATACACAAGTATGTGCAGACATTACAAAAGGCTCTCAAGGACACGGGAAGATGAAACTTCAGAAACGCACCAGAAACGCTGGCTTCTGGCTCACCGTGTGAGGGGGTCAGTAGGACGTTTGATGGGAGAGAAGGAGGCTGGAGACTGGCAGGCAGCTGCTCACAGAAACTCCTTCGCTTACTAGATGTTCCCCCAGAACACCCAGACAGATACACAAACTAAATTTGTTTGCATGTTTGTGTTTGTTTTTTAAGAGCACACCACAGCAATTTCAATTAAACGAAGGTGAGTTCCCCAGATTGTCATAAAACTGCCTTTAACTCTGTAGCATTACCTATGAAGTCTGGTCCTTTGACTCAAAAGTAGCCCTAAGTCTAAAGTCAGTAGGCTTCCTCAAGACAGAGGTAGGAACTTCTCTCCAAGGACCACCCCTGGATGGACTTAGGGGCTTTCTACTCAAAGGCTGCACCAGGAAGGTGATGTGGGCTCTGGGTTTGGGTCCTGGTGTGGGCAGATGACCCACTGCAGACCACCTGGGAGACCTGGGCCTGACCTGATGGAGGGCAAGGACCCACAGCTCACAGCGGCTAACCTTTGGTGAAAGGACAAATAATTTAGGACATAGAAGGTATGTTTCTCTGGAAAGCAAAATGAGAAACGGTCCAGGCAGAATTCCATCATGGAAAGAGGATAACTGAGTAGAAAAGATCTGCTCCTGTGTGTGAGAAACTAACCCTGGCCCTTTCTCATTTATCTATGAGCAAGGGAACATTTTTGAACACTGCACATCACCTCCCACAGACACGAGCCTGTTCCTTCCTGGTGGTTTCGGGTGACCCTGTGCATTTCTTCCAAAGGCGTCATGAAGTCAGCCTGATACACATGGGGCATTTTCCCAAAGGGGCTCCAACCGTCCTTCCCTCCAGCTTGGTTCCAGTTGTTAATTGTATGATATGGAGCCCAACAGATGTCTCATTTTACAGGCAAAGTGCATTTTCTCTCCATTCATACATTTGATGCCTTTGATTTACAGTCTATGTCTATTTCTTGGCTGCAGGGCTCTGTGCTCCCATCATTTTCTGCAGCGCGAGGAAGCCCGTGAAGGAAACGGCAGCCCCTGCAGAGGAGACTCGTCTTGCTCACAGGGACACCAGGCATGGGCTGGGTCCCCATCATTTTCACTCTGCCACTGATTTGTATCCCTTTGCACCCCTGTTCTGGGCTCCCAGCATGAAGGCACAGCAGGACGCCTGGGCCCTGCCCTCCAGCTGCCGTCCAGCATGAGTGGCACACACTGCCAGCTGCCAGCTGGCCTCACTGTCTGCAAGCAGTTCCTCCTGGCTCCACTGTGATTTACCTCTGAGAGGCATGAAGGCTCTTGAAGGATAGGAGCTGCTATAACTCAGTCCTTCCTGCTTCACTAACGAGGGACAAGCTGAATGGTGTCAGTGTCACGGTCCTTGGAGTCGATTGGGATGAAGGTTTGCAATGTGCACATGATTTTGTGGAGTTGACCTCTTCTCTCCTACACTTGGAAGCCCCCGAGGCCTGGGCCACACAGAAGTTCCCAGCTCCTGTCTTGTTCTACTCAGTGGCTTCTGTGGCTTCTGTGGCTGCAGCTGTGGGGAACAGGGAGTGCTTAGTGCGGGGGAACATGAGGACCCAGAGGCCAGGGGCTCTTAGTTTGATCTCACCTCCTATTTTGCCCTTCACAGTCAGGTTTCAGGAGACTTTTCTGCCCCCCTTTCTCCACCTCTTCACATTCATACTCCTTCTGGCCCACTCTGATCCGGTGTCCACTCTTCCGAGGCTGATATTGCTGAGGTCACTGCCAACCTTTGGGCCTTGATGGCTGGTGCACACTCCTTCAACCTGATGCTGCAAACCTCCCAGCAGAATGTGACCAGGTCACACCTCCTTGCTGGGCGGCTCCTCCTCCTCGCCACGGGTTCCTCAAGGCTCAGCACTGACTCCTTCCTCTTCCGCCATCTCAACTCTCCAGTCTGTAGACTTAGGCATGTGGCCTTAGAAGCCACAGCTGTCCCCAACCCAGGCTGCTCTTCTGAGCTCATAGAATGCAACACTACTCAGTATCTCACTCAATCTCAAGCCTCAAATGTCCCAAACAGACACCATCCCCCACCAGAACCTGTCTCTCCCCCCACACCCCACCCCTGCAGATAATCCCTTAGACACTCTCCCCATCCTCACCAACCCCCTTCTCTGCTGCTTTCACTCAAGCAAACACATCCTGGAAAATTGGCTCCCCAGAGCCCCTGAGTATCTTCTCTCTCTACCCGTGCATCACCTGGAGGCCACTGGGGCCTCCCACCTCCCTCTCCCAGGACCTCCATCATGCCTCCTCTCTCCTTCCAGCCTCCACACAGCACTTCAAATTAGGTTTCAAAATGCAGAACAGAGCCTGTCTTCTTGCACCTTTAAACCCTTTCATGACACGCCCTTCCCCTGCATGTAACAGTTTGCCTTGCAGCATCCTGCAGGGTCACCCTGGTCTGTGTGTCTGAATCTCCCATCAGAGGCCTCTTACTCCATTGAGCCTATAAATGTTGTGTTGCTTTTCCCAAGCCATGAGCACACAGTCCTAGCCATATGGGGGCTCTGTGGGTTCCTTCCCGGCGTTTAATTCCTTCTTGCCAGTGGCTTTTTCAGCCTGGAAAACCCACATGCACACAGGCACACACAGGTACACATATGCACACACACACACATTCACACAGACACACACACAAATTCACACAGGCACACACATGCAAACACACATATTCACACTGGCACATAGTCACACATGCACACACATATTCACACATGTACACACAGGCATGCATACATATTCACACACATTCACACATGCACACAAACATATTCACACAGGCACACACGTGCAAACACACATATTCACACTGGCACACATTCACACATGCACACACATACACATGCAAACACATATATTCACACTGGCACACATTCACACATGCACACACATGCACACACATATTCACACATGCACACAAACATCTTCACACAGGCACACATTCACACATGCACACACATATTCACACATGTACACACAAGCTTACATACATATTCACACAGACACACACACATATTCACACACGCACACCAACATATTCACACAGGCCCACACACATATTCACACAGGCACACACACATTCACACAGGCACAGACGGGGCCACACTTGTCCTTCCCATTTCCTGATTATCTTTTCCCTGCTCTGCTGATGAGCAGCTCCAGGTGTGGCCAGTGAGGCCTCCAGGCTCTATCAAACAGCTGGAGCTCCCCACCCATGCTCAAGGGCACCCGGTCTTTGGTTCCTGTGGCTTCTTCCAAACATGATCTTGCAGCCCTTGGTGCCCTCACCTGTTGGCCACCGACTGGTCCACAGCCCTGGACTCCAAGGCCTGGCTGACTGTGCCTTGCTGCAGGCTCGACACCTGGCACTGCCCAGCATCTCATGCAGGGGTGCTCAGGCTGTGAATAAATGGGGCGGATGTTGCTGGATGGGCAGGCTGCCCACAGTGAGCCCACATGTGCTCAGTGCAGCATATGTGGTCTCCAAATGACATGACCTAAAGAGCCAACAGTGAGACGATGGCCAAGTGACAGCCACCTTATAATGAGATAATGAGCATGGGTAGATGTTCTTTTCAAAGAACATTTAATGACAGGAAGATGATCATAACGTGTTGAGAAAAATGAAAGCAAAACCAAATACTAAATACACAGATCCTACCATTTATTAAATAAATTCAAATGTAAATTTTAATTCAATAAATATGTATCACTAGGCATTAATATGAAACTTAAAACAATATGTCATGGATACTAGCATACAGATATCAAAAGTACGAATAAAATATAATTTTTTATTTTCGGTATTCATTTCTATATCTTTCAAATATTTTATAATAATCATGTGTTATTTTTGTGATCTAAAGAAAATATTAAAACTTTAAAGAAAATAAGTACTTAAGAAAATTCTATGCTATGCCTTTCTAATTTCTCACGGCTGATGTATTGAGCGTGTCCTCATTCCCTTATGATTACCCATGTTCCTCTAATGCCCACGCCTTCGCCCACACCCAAGCCTATGTGCACACTCATACCTGCACTCCACCTCATAGCTGTGCTCACACTCAACACCAACTCCATCTCACACTCACACCTGTGCTCACACTCACACTCACACTCACTCACACCTACATCCACCCCACACGTGTGCTCACACCTGTACCCACACTCACACCTACTCCACCCCACACCCACACCTACATCCACCCCACACCTGTACTCATACCTGTACCCACACTCACACCTACTACACTCCACACCTGTGCTCAAACTCACACCTCTACCCACACCCACTACATCCACCCCATACCTGTGCTCACACTCACCCCTGTACCCACACTCACACATCCACCCCACACTTGTGCTCACACCTGTACCCATACCCACACTCACTCCACCCCACACCTGTGCTCACACCTGTACCCATACTCACACCTATTCCACCACACACCTGTGCTCACATTCACCCCTGTACGCACACCCACACCTACATCCACTCCACACTTCTACCAACACCCTTACCTGCATCCACCCCACACCTGTGCTCACACCTGTACCCACACCCACACCTACATCCACCCCACACCTATGCTCACACTTGTACCCACAACCACACCTACTCCACCCCACACCTGTGCTTACACTCACCTCTGTACCCACACCAACACCTACATCCACCTCACACCTCTACCCACACTCACACCTGTACCCACACCAATACCTACATAACCCCACACCTGCACCCACACTTGTACACTCACATCTGTGCCCACCTGTACCTAAACCTTCACCAGTATCCACGCCTATACCTGTAGCCCAGTCCACATCTGTGCCCACACCCATACTCACATGCATACCTACATCCACCCCACACCGATACCTGTACTCACATCTGTGCCCACACCTGTACTCATATGCATACCTATATCCACCCCACACCTATACCCTTATTCACACCTGTGCCCACACCTCTACTCATATGCATACCTACATCCACCCGACACCTATACCCGTACTCATATCTGTGCCCACACCTGTATTCACACCCACACACTCAACTCACACCACATATATTTTTGAGGAAAAACCTGACAGTGTTCTAAAGTTACTTAAAATATATATATGTTGTTGTTGTTGACATAATACACCTCTTGTAAGAAACCACCATAGAATATATATAAACATTTTAATAAAATTAGTCAATATAAAGTTGTTGATAATGGAAAAGATTAAGTGAGAGAATAATGGTTAATTAAATAAGACTTAAATTACAGCAATATTTTGCAGACATCAGAAATTGTGATTTTGCACCAGAGCCCTGCAACTTCACCATTTCAGCACCCCCCATTACAAATACATACTAATGACAGATGAAATACAAGGGAGGAAATATCAAAAAGACACAGGCACACAGAAAAACAAAGTCCTGCCTCCCTGGACCCAAGGGAATAGGAACAGCAAGTGGGCAAATGGGTGTAGGTTTAAGATCCTCGTGCTGGGGGCAGGCAGTTGGTGACAGGCTAACCAGGCTCCAAGGGCTGCAGAGGCCATTGCTGGGAACCGAGGCTGCAAGGGGGTTCCACTGTTGAAAGGAGGCTGCCAAGCTGCTGCTGCTAACCCTTCATGGCTGAAGCTCCTGGGAAGCCACAGCCTGAAGGGGAAGGGAAGTCTGGCATAGTCTTGTGTCCAGGACTAAGCTCACCTTCAGGGAGGCAAGGGACTGAATCTACCATATCCTCAATTACTTCACATGGCAAAGAGTAATTTAAAGTACAGTTTTAGTATCTTTCAGGATATAAAAGCACAATACACTGTAGGAAATCTGCAGACCATCAGGGATGTCAAATTATCTAAAGAGTTTCCAGAGAGGTTTATCTGTTGAGAGATAAACCTTACCAAGAGAAGAAAATTGGGCAAAAGGCTTCTCAATAGCAGCAAAAGAAGCCTAAATATGAGAGAGGGCTATCCTCAAAGTGCTGCACAAAAAAATATGTGTTAACCTTGTATTCTGTACCCAGCTAGATATGATTCAGGAGTGGAAGAGAAAACAAAGAAATTTTCAGATAAACAAAGGTTAAAAATTCACCACTCAACGACCCTCATTGAAAGAACTGCTGGAAGTCTTACTTCAGCAAGAATAAAAGCAAACCCAGAGGGAAGAAGTGGGTGCAAGAAATATTGACAAAATATGTTGGCAAGTTTGCTTAATTATTGACAATGATAATAATTAATTATGTGTGTTTTGTAGTGAACGCAACCTTAGTCAACAGTAAAAAGAAGGATGAGAGTGAGGCAGGAAGTTAGTTAACTGGGTATTGAAATGTGCTAAATTGCTAATCTTGTCCAGGAGTTAGATGTAGATATGGAATGATTCTGCAATACATATTTAAAATAATTTTTAACAAAATTTAAATAGCAAAAGGTAACCACTGAAATAAAAATATAATCTACAATTTCCAAACCATCAGAGAAAAACAACACAATAGATGTGAAGAACTTGTTAGATCCCTCAGAGAAGATAGGAGAAAAGACACAAAGGTGTATTTTGATAAACAGGGTCTAGAATGTAAGATGTTCAAAGTTCTAAGTGTGTCCATTATTGCAAAAAAATGTAATAAATTAAACATATATTAAAATCATCTGTATTTAACAGCAACAACAAAAAACTACATGCTTCTTTTAGTAAACAGACCTAAATAAAATGAATCAACAATGTTTTCAATAAAGAGATGGAAAAACATACCAGAAAAACATTAACAGAAAGAAAATTACTATAGCAATATTGATATAAAAAATATGTTAAAAGACATCTTACAAAAACAATCCCTCAAGAAGATATTGCCATCATTTTAATTAAAGAATAATAATAACACATTTTGAAAAGTAAGAGAATTACTAAACAAACCATAATTTAAAAAGGAAATCATAAAGCAGCAATGAAATTATAAAATTTTTTAAATGAGGAGCCATGACTTTAGTGGTATACAAATACTTGTAGGATGTATCTAAAGCTGAACTTGGAGGTAAATTTATAGCCTTTAATACACTTATTAAAAGGAAAAAATGTTGAAATTAATTAAAAGGAAATAGAAGAAAAGAATAGCAATGTTAAGAGAAAAAGCAACTGATGTAAAATAGAGATCTAAAGATGGTTCTTTTAAAAACAAATTAAATAGAAAACGACAACAACAAAACTCCAAGTATAAGCAAGAGGAAAAAGAATAGAAAAAGTGCACAATATAAGAATATTGAAAATGAAAAGGGGCTTAATTATAGATCCAAAATATTCTTCTTAACAACTTAGTATCAGTACCTTTGAAAAGTCAAACAAAATGTACAAGTTTCCAGACAATATTACCAATATATTACTAAAAATATTTTATTAATAAAATACCAATAGTCTCAATAAACCTATAATTACTAAATAAATTGAATTGTTAGAATTTAATACCCCAAACAGCATTAGAGGCAAAGATAGTCTTACAGGTAAAATTTTCAAATCTTTACAAACAGATGATACTCATTTTATGTAGTCATAAAAGACTAGAAAATAATTGGACATCAACGCAACTCAGATTTTCTCTAGAAATGCCAAAATGGCACCACATCAGTAAGTGTCATATACCACATTAACCTATTAACAGAAAAAGGGGGTTTTATACGTGATCATTACAGTGAATTCAGAAAAGCATAGAATAAAATCACCACTCAGGTTAAGCAACTGAACAGCTCTTAACTGAGGAGAAATAGAAGGAAACTTTCCTAACCTAGTGAAAGGGTGTGTCCCCAAACGCAGAGCCAGCATGATCCTCAGTGGCCATATATTATACACATTTCTTCATAGTTACAAGGGAAGGATACCCTGAGATCTTCAGCTTTGTACTAGGACCTAAGTCAATGCAAGGAGATAATAAAATGGAGTTATTTAACATAAGGAATAATCGAAGGGCTATTATTTGCAGATAGCATTGTGCACACAGAATGGCAACTCATGGGAGAAACACCAATGGACAATGATCATGGGAAATCATTCATAACCTATGATGTGGTTTGGCTGTGTCCTCACTCAAATCTCACCTTGAATTGTAATAATCCCCATGTGTCAAGGGCGGAGCCAGCTGGAGATAACTGAATCATGGGGGCAGTTTGCCTATACTGTTCTCATGATAGTGAGTAAGTCTCACGAGATCTGATGGTTTTATACAGGGCAGTTCCCCTGCACACACTCTCTTGCCTGCCACCATGTAAGATGTGTCTTGCTTCCCCTTTGCCCTCCACCATGATTGTGAGGACTCCCTAGCCATGTGGAACTGTGAATCCATTAAAGCTCTTTTTCTTTATAAATTATGCAGTCTCGGGTAAGTCTTTATTAGCAGGGTGAGAACAGACTAATACAACCTCATAAATGTGAATCAAAACAAAACATTAGCTCGCTTATCACATTGGCAAATATTTTAACAACAAAAACCAGTGCTGGTCACTGTGATGACATTCTAGTTCTGTTCTCTCTGTGTAGGCCCTTAAATTGGTATGACTTTTCTGGAAAGCGGAGTGTGTGTGTGTGTGTGTGTGTATTCATTTCCATGTATTCATGGGAATGTAGAATTTCTGAGTCAAGGAGTCCAATCTTGCCGCAGGACATCTGAAAGCTTAGGCAGTTACGTCCTGGTAACTAGTAGTCCACTTAAGAAATGCTTGCTAAATGAATTAAAGAAATGTGTACAAATTATTCATATAATTAGGATATATTTACTATTTTTGTTGCAAATATTTTCCCAATGTGGTTCGTCTTGTCTAGTGTGGTTGACAGGGTCAATTTTTTCAAGGCTAGGCAGCTTCAGAGCGGAGGAGGTGGGCTCCCGCGCAGGCATGTCTGAGTGTGAAGCCAACGCCCTTATGTGGGATGCTTCATTAACTGTAAAGGTGTGGTGATTGATGGGGCCAGACAGGCAGGCAGGGCCCAGACAGAGCATGAAGGTTTTTAGTGCCCCCAGCTAAGGAGTCTGGGCTTTATCTAATAACTCTGCGATATGAAGGAGGAATGGAGCAGATTAATAGGCTCCTGTATGGTAGGGGAGGGTGCAGGGAGTCGTTTGAATTTAATGGCTGCAAACAGGGGAATAACATGATCCCATTTTTGGTTTTATAAGAGGAAGGAATACATAGGTGGAGCGCAAGGGATTTTGGGGGCCGGGAAACTATTCTGGATGATGTTGTGATGGTGGATACCTTCTACTGTGCCTTTATCAAAACCCACAGAATAAACAACACAAAGAAGTAAGCTTTGTACTTTGGTTAATGGGTCAGTACTGGTTCACTGGTTATAAAGTATGTCCCTATGCTGATGCAAGATGTTAATAACAGGGGAAACTTGGGGGTTAGGGGAGGCTGAGGGAGTGTAAGAGAACTCCTTATTTTCCGTTCCTTTATCTGTAAACCTAAACCCATTCTAAAAAAATTAAATATATTCTACTATGCAGTCATAAAAAAGAATGCAATCATGTTCTTTGCAGTAACAGATGCAGCTGGAAGCCGTGATTCTAAGTGAATCAACACAGGAACAGGAAAGCAAATACCATGTTCTCACTTATAAGTGGGAGCTAAACTTCAGCTACTCAGGGACATCAACCTGAGAGCAGTAGACACTGGGGACTCCTGGAGGTGGAAGGGAAGGAGGGGTTCAGGACTGAAAACCTAACTACTGGGTGCTATGCTCAGTCCCTGCGTGATGGGATCACTTGTATCCCAAACCTCAGCATCATGCAATCTACCTAGGTAACAAACCTGCACCTGTACCCCTTGAATCTAAAATAAAAATGGGGGGAAAAATCATTCTGGTGGCAAAGCAGGGGCTGAAGGCGTGTCAGACAGCATTTCCATCTCTTATGCCAGAGTCCCTCCAGGCTAACCCAGCCCTGTGCCTGGGTCCCACTGCTCTGGGGTGCATGGGATGGCAGGGGAGGAGCCCACAGGCTATTCTGGGTGCATGGCCTGGGGAACTGGCGTGCAGTTGACAAGCTGTTTGCATGGCACTCAAGGAAGGTGCTTGAGCTGCCCGCACAAGGGCTAGGCTCCTTACCAAGGCTTGGGTCTTGACTAACCTTCCCCACTGTGAGGGCTGCCTGGGGAAGGTGGCACGTGGTATTCTGACAACAAAAGACAAGTGCAGCCTCATGTGTGACCTTTTCCTGGGAGAATGGAACTAAGATGGTGTGGAGAGGGGCCTGAAGCAGCTTTGGCAGCGGGGATAGCATACACTACATCTGGGGAACTTCACCCTAACTGCTTAAAGAAATGAGCAGGGCTCTAAATCACTCAATCTTAGGGTCTCCCTGGCCAGAAACAAAGACTGGTTTTAACAGACGTCCTCAGTCTTCCAGTGATTAGGAAGAAACTTCCAGGGGAGTTCAGCTTCCCTTTAATGCTCTCAAAGGCAAGGGGCTCCTTCCAGCAAGGGGTGGAAGGAGGTCCTCACAGACCCCTCACAGGCTTGGCTGCCCTGGGTTTCCCAGCCTGGCTCCGAGTCTCCCCCAGAACCTCGGAAGACTTTCCATTACAGTTGTTTATACTTTTTGTACTTTAAAAAAAAGAAAAAGAAAAGTGAGGGAGAGTGGGTATTTGTACACTGCATGTCATTCATTATTCCAAATGTAATTTTAATCAGTTCGACATGAAAGCATCTTAATATTCTCAATAATGGCACTGGTAACTTTAAATATTAAAATCCACATTAGGAATTCCCCTGTCTATGTAGAAACTGCAGTATTTGCATTATGGATTGTGAATTTGACCCAGTCACTACTTTCTGAACTCAATTTTAGATGATCCTTTGGCTGGCTAGCAAGCCCCTATTGAATGCCAGAGAGATTAGTGGTAAACAAGGCCCTAACACATCAAAATTAAATGTTCCTAATTATCAACTTTAAACAAATCCTCATTGTGCAGCAGGGGTAATTCCTCTCCGTGTGTTTGTGACACTCAGAGAAGGTTTTAGGACACACAGCATTACCATAATTTTTTCGACTGGGGTTCTCATAGGACATCAGATGAAGTCCCTACCCTTAGTTTTAATTGCATCGGCTGCATTCTTAATTAAAAACTGTACAAATGGATTTTATGCCATGCCAGAAGAAATCCAAGTTCATTAGTTATAAAACCTTTTAAAAATTGATGCAAATATGTGAATTCCTTAAAAGTTTGAACTCAAAGTCCTCATTTTATGTCAAGTTGCTTTTAATCTAGAGAATAATGAAGTCAACATAAATTAAGGTTTTCTCCTCTTTTTTTGAGGGGGGGTGGTTTCTGTCATTCTGATTTTACATTTTTCCTTGTAGAATGAGATTCATTTTAAATTCAAATACTTTAGAGATTTGTAGAAGGGGAGAACTCCTTATTGACCTTTTCTCCCTGGGTTTTACAAATGAAAGCTCATAAACCCTTTAATAATTTTTCTTATTAAGCCACAATTACATCATCTTCAATAACAATAGAAATCAAACTTGCCAACCTATGGAATTAAGAGGAGCTGCCTCTAAATGCACGATTTACTCATTGTTGTAAATTTGTACTTTTCAAATTTAGATAATTTTATTCCAAAATGTTGTCAAAGCCACCCTTCCTTTTTTTTTTAACAGGGTGAACAGCTGAGCTCATTCAAAGAGACTGCGTGACTGTTTTATTTTGCTTTAGTTTGATTTTGCCAAGCAGGGTTCCTTACACACAGTGGGCATTGAATAAAGATACATATTCGGTGAACATGTGGATACAGGTTTTCACGAAAAAGGAGGAGGCTTATCTCTTCCAGATTAAATAAATTTGAGAGGTTGAGGATCTGGAAGTTTGTCATGACTAAATTGTTGCCCACTGTTTACCTGAAAAAATCATGGTTTTACAATTTTCACTGTAACAGTGGAAGTATAGGCATCTGTACACATTACATAGAGCTGTGCTGTGCATCCTGCTAATCATTGGTCATGTGTGGCTATTTAAGCTTAAGTTCAAATCAGTTCAAAGTAAATAACATTGAAAATTCAGTTTCTCAGTCATACCAGTCACACTCCCAGGACTCAGACACCATGGCAGAAGGCCCCATGGGGCAGCGTTGATGTGGGATATCTCATACATATGTGTGTTCCTCTGTTACCTGTCCCTGGACCTCGGCTCATGTCATTTCCACTTCACTCCCCACAAAAGCTAAAAATATGAAAGTCCTTAGACACTCACCTCACACCCTAGCTGCCAGAGAAGCACTCTCCAGTTTCTCTGGTAGATGCCAGCTTTCCAGTCCCCATCTTTTCCAAGGCCCTGCTCCTGCCAGGACATGGCACCCTTGGAAGCAGCCTCCTCCTCCACTCTCCCAGCCTCCCCAGGGCCTTTTGCAAAACATTTTCCTTGTGGGGATCTTCAACCCTATTTATATTCAAGCAAGCTTGTCCCCTGCCCCCGTATCCAAGAGTGAGCCTCATCAGACATTTCAGGATTCTAGAGGTGGGACATGTGTGACAAATAATAGCTGGTCCTGCTTACAGGATGAAGCTGCTTCACAGCCCTTCTCAGGTTAACAGAGAAGGCCAGGTGCTCCTCCCCACTCACCATCTTCAAGAAGGTCCTGAAATAGTATAATGCTCAAGCTATATGAGGCAAATGTATAGTGATCGCTGACTCCTACCTAATCAAGTTTGAGTTTTACTACTACTACTGTGGAGAGGAAAGAAGATTTAGTAGGAAAATGAAAGCATTGGAAAGTTCTGTTCAGAGATGGAAAATATGAGCAAAATCATTGGCCTTGTGGGTAACCAGAGTAATCTGTGCGCATACTCTTCTTCCACACTTCTAGAATCTCAGAGATTGCCTTATGTGTCAGTCAACCATTGCTGCAGAAAGAGTAGCCCCAGTACTTAGCATAAAACAGTAACCATTTTTTTTTAATTTCTCATGTGTCTATGGTTTAGAAAGTGGTTCAGCTGCTTTTAGCTGGGCTGGGCTGATCCCAGCTGGGCTCCCTCTTGTATCTGAAGACAATGAACAGGTGAACTAGCTGGGAAAACTCAGCTTTCCTACATAGGTCTCTCATCTTCCAGCAGGCTAGCCCAGGCTAGTTTTCAGAGTAAAAACAGAAAAATAAGCAGAAACATGCAAGGCCTCTGAAGAACTAAGGCTCCAAACTGGCATATGTTCACTTCTGCCATACCCCACGGGCCAACAAAAGTCATAAGGCATCCCAGAGTCAACAGGTGGGGAGTAGATGGGAACAACTCCAAAGTCACATTGCAAAGGCACAGATACAGAAAAGACTAAAGGATTGTGGCTATTTTTTTTTCCAATATAACAGCTTAAATTGGGATATAACTCACATACCATACAATTCCCCCATTTAAAGGGTACAATTTAATGGTTTTTGGTATATTCACAGAGTTGTGCAACCATCACCACACTCAATTTTAGAATATTTTCTTAACCCCAGAAAGAAACTCCATGCCCATTAGTAATCACTTCCCATTTCCCTCCAATTTTCCCCACACCCCTAGTCCAAGGCAACCACTAATCTTTCCAACTCTATGGATTTGAGGATTGTAGCTATTTTTGCAATGGATCTTCCCACATATACCCTTCCCCAAAACCGCCACGAAAAATGCTATTCCAAGAACAGCAGAACACTGGTCTATTGGAAGACATGATTTATTTTCTGCCTCTGTCACACCTGTGAAAGTTAGGCTAATTAATGGGGTGCCAAGGCCAGAGCCTGAGCCCCAATGTCAGATTTCCTGGACATCATTTGAAATGGCCACTTTCTACCAGAACCTCCGTGGAGGAGACTCCCGTCCCCGGGAGCTTTCCTAGGCATAAGCAGTTGGCCTGACCCAGGGAAGTTCTGGCTTGAAATTTCATGTAAGAGCTGCAATAACTTCTGGGTTAAGAAAAGTTCAACCATGTTTTTCTCCCATTTCTTTTCCTTTGCCTTTGCTCTTCTCCATCTGCAAATGAAACTAGGAGTGTTGAAATGTTGCAAGGAAAAAAAAAATACTCTCATGGTATTTCTGATCCAAGCGGAAGTAGAAGTTGCCAAGGAATCTCATGGGAGAAGCTCTTCTCAATGATTTTCAGCTGAATTTTTACAGGCCTATGAGGTTAGGATAGTTAAACAAACTTTGGATAAATGCCGCTGGCTTTTTATTCATTTATGAACTAACCTTTCAATTCTTTTGAGGTTCAACCATCAGCAATTTCTACAGAGCCTGAAAACAAAACGTTTCAATATGATTGGAATACACAGTATTCAGAAAATGCTGTAAAATGGGAAATAAAAACCCGGCATTTTATTTCATAGAATTATTCAAAGGCTTCTTTATGAATTTTATTTCTACAGAAATTCATTTGGGTCAAGTTGAGTAAATCAGCAAATTAGATACGCTTGTCCCTGACTTAATTCCTCTGTGTTTTAGAATTCTAAACTTTCTGCCCAGTTGGCTGGGTCTGCCTGTAGATTTCAAATATCTCACCATGAAGAAAAGCCAGAAGAAAACTGTAAATTTGATCCTCCAAGCGAGAGAAACAGCGGAAGCTTTGCACGATTGTGGAGTCAACAAAGCTTCTGGAACAAAACGTGGCCTTAGGAATGACATTGAGATTGTCTTCCCAAACTCCCTCCACACTCCCCCCGCCACACACACTTTCTTTCTGCTTCAAGGAGAGGACAGCTGGAGCCAGACAAACCCAGAGACATTACATCAGGGATAAAGGTGGGTGGAGAGAGAGAGAGAACAAGTGAGAAAGAAAGAGAAGGAGGAGGAGGAGGAGGAGGTGGCGGAGGAGAAGGGAGGGCCTATAGAAGCACCAAGCACAGCAAATTACATTTATAACTGCTCCTTTTTCCAGAATTATTAAAGAAATGGAGGAGGACAGAAAAGTCTAGAGGAAGTCTCAATATAGCATCTTTAAGTGCTTTGTCTGCTTAAAAAAAGCAAAGCACCAGAACATGGAACCGTAAGTTGACGGGGGAGCCGTCCCCTCTGCCAAGCCAGCCTTTTCTCTGTAAAGCTTTTGTTTCTTCCAAGGTGCCATAAAGCCTGAAAGGAAAAGAAATGATGAGCTGGAATGTCATTCTTTTCAGATCTTTCCTCTGCTTCTGACTTTGATTCTGGGCCCCACACCGTGGCCCACTTGGCTCTGCCTTCCTTCCCCGCCTGATTCTGGTGCCATGAATGGAGTTTATCAGCCAGCAGCGGGCATGTAGGGAGCCGTCCAGGCATAGCGGATGCAGGACGCTTTTGTATGGATTCCTTTACACCTTGAAAAGCGACGTCTTGTCCTGGACTTCCCTATTTCAAAGACTTACTTGAGAATATCTCGCAGAATGTTGGAACTGCCAGGGTCTTTGAGGACTCAGAGTGTAATGATTAAGCCATGTGCCAGAAAAAAAAAAAAGAAAGAAATACGTGCCATACACACACCTTTTGATTTGTGCTAGAATCATAAACCTTACCAAGAAACTTTAGACCCCACTAAATATGTCTTGGCTCCTTTTCCAGGAAGAGGAATACTAGAAAAAGGTAAATAGTTAAGGACCATGTTTTCTTTTTCACCCCTTCTCCCAAAATTTTAGTATCAAAAACAAACAAATACCACTTAAGTTTGGCCTCATCTGTTCTTACACTTTCTCTTCTATCCACCGGCCCTTCTTTCTCTCTGCAGCCGCCAACCCCACAGGGCTCTGATCTTTCTAGTTCACACTTGAGTTCCGATATTTGAGTATCTGTGATTTCCAGGCTGTGTGCAAGGCATTGAGAGCACCTAGGTGACCAAGACACACTCCCTGTCTCCAGGCACTTCCTGAGCCAGCAAGAGACATTGCAATCCTGTGTGATAAATTCTCACTAGAGGTATTTGATCAAGTTACCTGGCAGCTAGAGTAGGAAAGCGCTGACTTGGATGGAGGAAGTCAGAGACGATATCGGGGTGAGGGAAATATTTTGACAGGATATTAAATACTAGATCAGAGTTTTCAAGGCAGAAAAATGAGAGGAAAGTGTTCCAGGAATATGAACACTGCAGCAAGTGCAAAGAATGGGTCCTGACAGCTTGTGCTGTGCTCAGGAGAAACAAAAGGTCCTTCCAGGCTGCAGCTCAGGGTCTGTTGTGCAGAAGAGAGGAAAACAAACCCTACAAGGCCTCTGTGAAGGGCCTCATAGGCCACAACCAAGAGCCTGAATTTTATGTATCTTGCATGGTCCTGCAGGAAGGTTGGAAGGTGGCCCAAGACGTGGGAGGAGCAGTGTGAGAGTGCCTGCTAGGAAGCTATTGCAATGTGCCAGCAAGGGTGGGAGAGATCCACGAGGCTGCGCAGGTGATGGGCGAAACTTGGGCATCAGTTGATGGTAGAGAATGTCTCAGAAACAGGAGTCCATTTTGTCTGAGAGGCCCAGATGATATCAGAAAGTTAGTGGTGATGGCATCCACCCACAGGCAGAAAGTGTGGGGAAACCATCTGAGGAAGGAGATGAGAATAGAAGAGAAAATGACTTCAGCTTGGCATGTTCTGAGTCAAGGCAACTGTATGGTTGATATGGTTTGGTTCTGTGTCTCCACCCAAATCTCACGTCAAATTGTAATTCCTAGTGTTAGAGGAGGGACCTGGTGGGAGGGGATTGAATCATGGGAATGGATTTCTCCCTGGCTATTCTCGTGATAGAGGTCTCAGGAGATCTGGTTGTTGTAAGGTGTGTGGCACCTTCCCCTTTGCTCTCTCTCTCTCCTGCCAGCCATGTGAAGATGCACTTTCTTCTCCGTCAGCTGCCACCATATGTGTTTTCGGAGACCTTCCCAGAAGCAGAAGCCTGCACAGCCCACAGAACCGTGAGCTGAATAAACCTTTTTTCTTTATAAACTACCTAGTCTCAGGTATGTCTCTGTGAGAACGGACTAACACAATGGTCAATCAGCACTGAGTAATCCAGGATGCCCCTGGAAAGACTAGAATGATTCTGAGGAAGAACTGGGGTTTGGAAAAAGAAAAGTGAGATTGGCAGGTGGGTTAAGCATGGCTGAAAGTCTTGAAAAGACTGAGATGGCCCAGACACTATTCATAAAGGCAGGGAGCAGAGTACGTGAGGTCAGGAGGGCTTAGGGACAGTAGCAGCACATTTCACTCCAAGGACTCTCAAATCCTAGCAACCAGTTTTTACCCTGCCCCTGCAAAGCTGGGTAAAAGCTCTACCAGCTTATATATACCTCACATGCTTCTGGACTCATCCCTGACCTTACAAAGTGCCACTTCTCTGTCTTCTGCTACTCAAAAGCACAAGATGGCATCTCAGAAAAATGCATTTCTTCAGGCAATCTACATTCATTTAACAGATTTACCTTCTGACTTAAATGTGCATGAAGTATTACGACAAGGTACTAATATAAAATGCAATGAGATGCAGGCACAGTCCCCAGACCTACTCACTTACCCCCGACAAAAGGGCAAAGGGTGTGTACATGCCAGGCTGAGATCACAGACCTCAAATCAATAAATTCAATCGATTGTGATGGGCTGTTGGTGAAGGTGAACATTTGGTGATTAATTTGGTGACTCACAGGAGAGATTTTTAAGGGTACAGGATGAGAGAGAAAGAAAAGAAAACAGGGAGGGCCTCCCAGAGGAAGGAAAGCTTGAGCTGATGCCTGGAGGTAGGAATTCCTGCTGGCATGGGCTGCTCTGATGCCTTTAACTCCATCTGCTCTGCTTCCTGCCTTTATAAAATGTGCCTGGGCCATCTCAATCTTTTCAAGACTTTCAGCCATGTTGACCCACCTGCCAATCTCACATTTCTCTCTCCAGACCCCAGTTCTTCCTCACGATCATTCTAGTATTTCCAGTGGCATCCTAGATTACTCAATGTGGATTGATCATTGCATTAGTCCATTTACTCCATCTAGGTTAAAGGAGTGAGAGCAGCCCAGAGGCAGCAGGACCCAGTCTTAGGAGCTTCTACAGCTGGGCATAACCGGGGTGAGGGGGTGGAGCAAGGGAGAGTTAAGGGATGTGCTCAGGGCTGGGTCATGGAGCCCACTGATTATAGAAGAAGGAATGTAGACTTCCTCTTGTAATCAAGGGGGAATGCTGAAGAATTCGGTAAGAAGCATCGTGATCAGTTTTGCAGTTAGGAAAGGTCTGAGCATTCAGGAAAGGAGACCAACCCAAAGGCAGGCTGCACCATGGACTGGACAGGAGAGGGATCGCAGAATCAGTAGGGACTGGTCACTAGCACTGCTGTTGAGGAGTGAGGTGAATAAAAGCAGGAGACGCCTCTCAGCCTTCTGGCTGGGGCCTGTAGGACAGAGGTGTCACTGATCTGGATGGGGAACCAAGTACGAAAAACAACTGAAGGAGGGGATGATGAGGTGACATCCAGGGTGGGAGGAGGGACTGGAGGAAGTTATTATCCAGCTCTGGGGTGGGCTGGTGCACTCTGCACCACCTCAGCTCAGTCAGGGCAATACCGCCCAACCCATTGTTGCCATTGGCGCATCTGCATTGAATACCTTCAATAATATCTTTACCATTAAAATGTTGAAATATTCATTGTTAAATTTAAATATGCATATATTCCAACCTTTATCGACACACGTGAACCCACCTCCGACTTCTCCTAAATTTCCGATGAGATCTCACTGTTAGAAGACCAGCTGGATACAGATAAATCCACTTAACAATGAGACTAATAATTTTACTACATGGGTGTCTGGTAGGACTATTTCACCAATCTTTGAGGGAACGTGGATTCCTTTCAGTCTACTCATAGAAGTTCTAATTTTAATTTCTATCTTTGTGTGTTTTTCCATCTTGCTGATGTGAAATAATGTAACAGAAAGCACAAAACTTACACAAATAGTAAGTACAAATAGTCCAAAGTTTCTCTGAGTATAATAATGTCTTTCAGAGATGGAAAGATGGTTTATCTGCAAGTAATTATCCAACAACTATTGTGCAATGCTATTACTCGTCTATTTTCTGGGATAATAACAACATTGAAAACCACCATGTTTGTTAAGCAAACCTTTCATTTCTTTTAGTAAATTAATAGAGTAAGTTTTATGACAATTCTCTGTTCTGTCTTAAAGCCAAGGCAAATATTTGTTCCACTCAAGTCAACAAAGCAAGTACCACCATAAAAAAAAAAAAAAAAACCAGTTGAGAAGAATTTATAATACAGAATTTGAGTTTTCTAATTTGAAATAAAAACTATTGAAAACCTCATCTACTGCTGTTGATTTGCCTGAGGACCTCATTTCTACTAACACTCTCCCATCTCCGAAGGACACAGGGAAGGAAAGGCGTAGTGAATACAAGAGCAAAGAAGAAACTGGGTTTGGAGAAGCACAGACAAGATAAAACAGGAGTCTACTGAAGGCATCACTTCAAGAATTCAACCAAGTCTTTGTCATTCTTTCCCTTCCGAGCTTGAGAAAAGGCTTCAGAAATCATTTTACTAATTTCCTCTGCCTCTGAGCTTGGCTTCCATTTAGAATATGGAAATTATTACAGTAATATTTCTCCCACCTTAAAAACAAGAAAAAAAAGTTGGATACTATACATTTTACATTTTCTTGAGATCATAAGGCAGCAAGGTAAACTGAAATCTGAATGGTGACAAGCCTCTTCTAAGAGATATAAGACACATTCCTGGCTTCACTTTTGGTGGGGTGTGGGGAAAGGAAGCAGAAACTATGAGAACAAGTAAGGAGGAAAAAGCTAAAGTTCCAACAAACTCTTAAAGGCTGAGTATTGGATTTAATGAGAATTTTAACTCATTGATGCTTGAGGTTGCACATTTTTTTTGTGTGGAAAAATCAGACTTTAGTGATGACCTCGAGCAGTAGGATATAAAAAACTCCCACAAGCTTAGCGTTCCAATAATGGAACACTAGGCATAAGTGAGTTCTGTGGGTGCCCCAGACACAGAGAGAGCATCCACAGTCATTTATACGCTCTTTTTCTCAGGCCACCGCTAGGTGCTTACAAGAAAGGCTGGGACAGAAAATGGATTTATGGGATCCCCCATTGACATAGATGCACAAAAACCTGCTTCCTAGAATATTCTTTCACATTAAAGAAAAGTTAAACCATTGGCGAAGGGCTAGGAAACCCCTTTCCAACCCCAGGACACAGACGAGGATCCACCTCCTCCATAGAATAGGTAGAAACAAAACCTACCTCTTCCCGAGGAAGAACCAGAAAATATTCCCTACGCCAAACAAGAGTTTGAAGTCTGTTCCCGGGAAAGAAACAAGAAACTCTCCCTCCAATGTCTTCTTGTACATGTATGGCAAACTCTGGTGCACTATCAAGGGATGAGAACACTAAGAAAACTCCACCCTCGTTTACAGACACACAGGGTCTGCCCAGGGCTGTGGCTAGACCAAGAGAACCGAGAATTGTCTCCTAATCCCACCCTGAGCCTTGCTCAAAATACAAGAAACAGTAGTCAAGCACTGGGGTGTATACATCATAGAGAGATACCCCCGCTGTGTATATCCATGCAGGGTCTGTTGACAGCTTAAGATAAAGTAAAAACATTAAAAGACCCTCAGGCAGCCTAGACAAGCTAGCAGCAGCTCATAGCTGGAGGAATTTTAAGTCTGTAGTACACTAAATATAACTGTAGCAACAACAAAACCCAAATGCAACTCAGCTAACACCTAGGTTGACTCAACATCCCAGAATAATGACCTGGCATAAGAAGCATGAACATTTACAGTACAAATACTCTTTGCCTCAGTATCTACTATACTTCCGCCCATGAAGGCAATTAAATATTAAACACACATGTGCATGCACACACACACACACACACACACTCAAAAGCAAAGGAAAAATAAGCCTTCGAGAGTAATATAGTCAACAGAAACAGAACCACAGATGACTCAACTGTTAAAACTAACAGAGAGGGACTTCAAAATAACTCTAACCAGTATATTAAAGGATCTATTGAAAAAGTGGACAATTTGCATAAGGAAATGAGGGAAGCCCAGATAAGTGATGGAGATTCTAAAATAGAGCCAAATGGAAATTCTGGCAATAAAAAATGCAATATCACAGATAAAGAATTCCTTCAAATGACATGTTAGCCTAGTAGGCAAGGCAAGACAAAGTGGTAAATTTGGAGCTAAATACATTGAAATTAGCCAATCTAAAAAACAAAAAGGAAAAGAGTGGAGGTGGGGCATATGGAGCAGAATATCCAAGAGAGATGAGACAATATCAAATGGTCTAATATACTTTCAAATACAGTTCCAGAAGGAAGAAAGAGGGAAAAAAGCAAAAAACACATGAAGAGATAATAAGCATTTTCTGAAATTAATGAAAGACAGCTAACCACAAAACCAACCTCAAAGAATTTTGAGAAGGGTAGATTAAACCACACACACACACACTCACACACACACACACACTTTAACACATGTCAGTTCAAACCATGAAAAAAAAACAAGGAGAAAATCCTGAAGACAGTCGCAGAAAGAAAACATTATATGGAGAGAAACAAAGATGAGAAGTACAGGAAAATTCCTGTCAGACACTTTGAAAGCCAGAAAATAATACAGTGACACCTTTAGTGCACTGGGGAAAAATGCCAAATGAAAATTTTATAGCCAGAGAAAATATCTTTTAAAAGAAAGGTAAAACAAAGACTCCTTCATACAAGCAAAAGCTAAACTAATTCATTGTCAAAGCTGAGTGACAAAAAGCATTAAAGGAAGTTCTTGAGCTAGAAGCAGTATGATCCCAATTGGAAATCTGGTTCTAGGCAAAGAAATGCAAACCTTCAGAAATTTTAAAATGATGGTAAATATAAAATAATTTTTAAATTTATTTTATTTTAAGAATATTTGAGTGTTTAAAGAAAAAACAGTAAAGACATATTGGGGATTTATAACACATAGAATAAAACATGTGACAACATAAACAGAAAGGAGGGGACAGAGGAGATGGAAGTTTACTGTTATAAGGTTAGCATATAACACTTAAAGTAGTACAGCAGTATTTGAAGATGACTTTGAGACGTTAAAGATGTATATTATAAGTTCTAGAGAAATCATAAAAAGTAAAAAAGTAGTATAACTCATAAGCCAACTGTGATGATAAAATAAAAGTATGAAAGCAATTAATCCAAAAAAGAGAGGATATGAAGAAAAGAGGAACAAGAATAAGTAGAACAAACAGGAAACCAATGCAACATGATATATTGAAACACAATCGCATCAGAAATTACATTAAATATAAATGATTTGTGCACCCCAAGTAAATGGCAGATATAATCAGATTAGACATAAAAATAAGACCCAATAATATCCTATCTGCAAGAAATCTACTTCAAATAAGACACATACCACTTAAAAATAAAAGAACAAAAAAAGATAAACCAAGAAACACTAATTTTTAAAAAGAGGCCAGAGTGGCTATTTTAGTATCACATAAAGTACACTTGGGTGAGGAATATTACCAGAGACAAATATAGGCATTAAACAATAATAAAGAGGTGACTTCATCAAGAAGACCTAACTTTAAAAAATGTGTATGAGCTTAATAACAGAGCTTCAAAATACGTAAACAAAACCAGTCAAAACTAAAAGGGAAAATGAACAAATTCACAAGTATGGTTAGAGATTTAAACTTCACAGTATTTTAAAAAGTACCCCCACTGCACTCCAGCCTGGGTGACAGAGTGAGACTCCATCTCAAAAACAACAAAAAAAGAAAGAAAGAAAGAAAAAAAAAAAGAACCCATTAATACTGCCTTCCCAGCAGCTTATAGTTCATTGTGGGGTAGAGGCACTCAGATTTTGTGTATGTGAATCTTTGGATGTGAGTGTGGGATTCTAATAAATGTCAGAGTAGCGGCACCTGGTTTCATGTGTGCAAATATCAGGAATTATCCAGTCACTTTTTGAGCATCTGGGACTATTCTGGTTTTTTTCTGCACCTTCCTAACTTTGGAAGAAATCGACTCAATTCAGCTTCCTTGTATGCTTTCTTCCTTATTAATTCACAAGCATTCATCCAACTTTCCTTATGAACTGTTGTGTTTGTAGATTTTGCTCTGTGCTCCAAAACTTCAATAACTAGCTTAATGGGATGCAGTGGATGAACGTGGTATTAATCACTTCAGGGTAATTAATAATAACACATAGCAGTGACTAAGATAAAATCACAGCACTGCACAGCTCTCACAGGGTAAGCTTCATATCTCTCTTTATTTGTGGTGAACTGGTTTAACTATAATTACACCAAGGTAGGTGGATAAAGGATAGAGTGGGAAACGGGCAGGAAATCTTTTATTATTTCATCATTCAAATATTAATAACAACAGTAATAGTAATAGGTACTCTGGAGAGTGCCTCCCACATTCCAGGAATGGTGCTCATAACTCTGCATTGACTCATTCATCCTCCCAGCAGCCCTCTAGGCACAATTACCCTTGTTTTAGGGATGAAGATATGAGGTGTGGGGATGTTCTATTTTGCTTGACCAGGTCACCCAGCTAGTAAATGGTAGAGTTGAGGTTGAAGCCCAGGTTTGCCTGAATGAGCAAATCTCACTTGAGTGTGGTGGTTAAGAACAATGACTTTGAAGCCAAATATTTATTGAATGCTCACTTTGCCTAACAAGCCAATTAGAAACTAGAAAGGCACGTGGCTTTCTGCATTGTCTGGTGACAGGGCAAACAGCCTCTAACTCATAAAGTCAGCTCCCAGGACCCCAATCAGAGGGCACAGGTAATTGGAGGGAGGTTGTGGATAGTCATTTCAAAGGGCAAACAGATTAAAAATCTACTCTTTTGCTTCTCTGTAATAGCATTTGTTCTTAGAAATAGAAAAAAAAAAGTAGCCTTTAAATTGACTTCACCATCTGTTTTGAATAATTTTGCATAATGTGAATAAGCTTTCTAATTTATCATCTCAGATTAGTATCAGAATTTTTAAAAGGGGATGCAAAGATTGAATTCCGTTCTTGTCTATCAGCGTTACATGATTCGTTTTATGCATAAGAGAAACTGAGGTGAAGAGACATAATTTATCCATGGTCGCTTATTTATTTAGGGGAAATTCAGCAAACATACAGAGTCTTTGGTCCATGAAGTATTTATAGTTACTTTTCCCAGGATTCTGGGTTGAGGGTGATGGGTGGATAGGAGCACCCCAAGTGCCACCCAGGAGGAGATGGGGTTGTGTCCTTCATCATCTCTGCACCCTCTAACAAAGATGGGCCAGGCACCTGGTCTGTCCCAGAGGGAGCTTAGGTGTGACTCTGCAGGGCACATTCTGAATTCCCCAGTTGCAAGCTGCACGCTCGCTGTCTGCTCCTAGCTGCACACACAGCCTTGCACGTGGTTCGCATTGCTGGGTCAAACCCCACCCAGCACAGAGACCTGGCCTCTGGTACCAGGAATGATGTGGGGTTATAAACAATCTGCACCGTCTCTGATATATGATGTGAAGGGGAAGATGCCAGGACAAGGGGAAAGGCTGTGAGGATTACTGAGCATTCCATTTCCAATTTCCTGACTCGGTCGTCCTGCCACGTGGACATGCCTGGCTTCAGATGGGCCGCGGCGGTTGCGCATGTGTGTGAGAAGGGGTGGGGAATGCCTTCTACTAAACCACTTATTTAAAGGAGGAACCTGCAGCAGCCCACTTAAAAAACTTCAAAACTCCATTCTATTTCTACATATTGTTCTCTCATTAATGCATTACGTCAGTTTTGAGAAACTTCATGTTCCAGGGACGGTGACGTAACCTAACATAATTAACAGTATCGAATTCCAGATAATAAATAATAACTATTGGAGTATTTATGCCATCTGTAGCCTACACACTTAGCTTTAATGACACTTTATTTATTTTCTTCCATCTTTCTAGTCTTTTGAGGATTATATCATCAAAGTATTTTAAAGATTATATCACTGCAGAAAATGAACATGGCATTTCAAAGGAATGGGACCCTCATTGTTTTATGTAGCCTCTAAATTACACAAATCAACCATGGAACGCTGAGTATGATTTGACAAAGAAACTCATCACTTACATAAAGAAAATCAGATTATCGTGATTGTTGCCCAAGCTAGCTCTGGTAGAGCGAGCAAAACAACTTTTCTTTTCTTTTCTAGTTTAGCGTCTTTTTTGTGTGTGTTTCAAATTGGCACACACTTAGAAAGTGTGCTCACAGGAGAATTTTAATTTATTGACGCATCTTGCCCTACTGTACATTCCCAGCTCCTAGTTGAGTGTAATGGACGAAGCAGATGTTTGACACGCAGCACCTCTTCATAACTTCACTCTTCAAAAACAGTTTTACAAGTACTTACTCGCATCGGTTCCCATTCAGCACAGGAAACTGAGGTCATTGTGAAACATGAAGCTGGAGCAGAAGTCTGAACTCATGTGCCCTGCAGCTGGGCCTCCATCTTCCGAGCACGTTAGCAATTTATGAAACAGCCATAATTTTCAGCTTATGGACAAAGAAATAAAAGTGTTGACACCATTATTGTAACATCTGTGAAGGGAAAAATATGAGCCGATTTCTAAGTGCACAAATGGTACCAGAGTTATAAAGATTCTTTTATGCTTAATTGTATTCATTATCAGCAGTAATTATTTCCAACGCGAGCAGTTTCTTCCAATTTAATGTCAACCTAAAAGGTTAAGACCTTCCCATGCAGGCATTTCTACCTCATGATTTGTTGGGTCTGCAGAGTCAAACTAATTGGTAAAGCAGTAGTTGCTTCTGCGAGCTCGGCGGCCTCGTGGCTTCTCTGGGTAGAGCAGGCCTCTTTGACTGCGGTATCACAGAAGGGTACTGCTGGGCAGGGCCTGAAATGACTTCAAGCTGTGTGTTTGTCATCAATGGAGAAATGACTCCTTCTGTCTCTCCATCCCCACCCAAGCATCCCTGGAAACAAGCTTCCGTAGTTGCGGGTGCTGATACTGAGTTGTGTACTCGGTGAAAAGGCCCTGGGGTCACCCCGCATGCCGTCGATGGATGAGAAGCTGGCTTAGCTAGCTGAGGCCATGAGGGCATGTCTTTTGTGTGCCTGCAGATAAATGCCTTGGTGATCCAAGCCCTCTGCTCCCAGTAGGCTGAGGGTGGCCTGGAACTTGAAGCTCCTTCCAGTATGCAGCCCCCTTTCCCTGGCTACTCTGTCTACAAAGGATTGCAGCCATGAAGATGATTCACGATGCATTGGCCGGCAGGCCTCCCACAGCACTGGATGAATATATGACATCAAGTGCCTGTGTTGTGTGTGTGCATGGGCATGTCTGTGCATGTTATAGGAGTTGGGCAAGGGGCACAGATAGCTCCATCTCAGCTTTCCAAATGACCTCTGAGTAAGCTCAAAAATTTGCCTGTAAGTCCCATTTGGAGGGGGATGGCCCCAGGGCATCTTCCTGCAGCTGCAATGAGGCATGCAGCCTCCTCCCTTGTAGGATACCAGTCAGGAGACTGCTGTGGTTTCCTTGGCACCCTCCATCACCTCACTACATAACTTGATTACCTGATGCTGAAAATCAGTTGTAAAAATACTAGAAACCTGACACTCTCTTTTGTCTCTTAATTTCTCTTCAGCCACTTAAAATCAGCTATCTTTTTGCATTAGCTGTAATACGTGCCAGCTTGCATTAACTCAAGAAAGTCGGTTATCTACCCTTGAAGATGTAGGCTTCACTGGAGCACAGGTCCTGCCTTTCTTGTTGACCCATTTACCCCAAGGCTTACAGCTCCTACAACACATGTACATTCCTGTTTTAGCTTAGAACTTTTGAAGCAAGGCTTGAGTGTCAATGTTTCACAGAAAAGTGAAATCCCAGGGCAGAAAGAGTGAGGGAAGAGAAAATTAAATTAGAGGCAGGTGGTAAGCAAAAACAAGGTGATGTATTTCACCTCAGCCTGCTTTCAGTGAACTCTAAGCTTGACAGGTGACTCTCCCAGACAGGTGGATGTCACCTGACAGCTTAAAGGAAAAGCTATGCATAGGGTGATCCACTGAATGCAGCAACGGATAGGTACTTCTTTCTCTTATATGGTTTGGCTCTGTGTTCCCTCCCAAATCCGATCTCAAATTGTAATTCTCACATGTCAAGGGAGGGACCTAGTGGAGGTGATTGGATCATAGGGGTGGTTTCTCTCATGCTGTTTTCATGATAGTGAGGGTGTTCTCACAAGATCTGGTTGTTTGATAAGTGTCTGGCACTTTCCCCTTCTCTCTATCTCTTTCCTGCCACCATGTAAGACATGCCTTGCCTCCCCTTCACACCTTTCACACCTTCTGTCATGATAATAAGTTTCCTGAGGCCTCCCAGCCATAAAGAACTGTGAGTCAATTAAAACTCCTTTCTTTATAAATTACCCAGTCTTAGGTAGTATCTTTATGGCAGTGTGAGAATGAACTCGTACCTTCCTCATCCCCTGCCTAATTCTCCTATAGGTCAAAAGGCCCCCAGTATAAAATTAACACCACTTCACTTCTGGGTTTCATCACTTGAAGAAGCCAGATTGCAAACCTTGAAGTTCAAGGCTTATCCACTGGATGTGCCTGTCCCAGATGGCTAGACAACATTGACTGCAAAACCCACGTGACCATGGGAATGATGAGGGTCAGGAAATAGCCCAAGGACCTGGGTCACGAGGTATGGACAAGAGAATTTGAGAAGGCACAAATGCTGGGTCTGACAATGATATCTGTCAATACTTTCTTTACAAAAGCAATGATACTCCTTGGACCTCTATGTCAATGTTTGTCAATTTTCCTTTTCATTTTTTGAAATAGTGTCTCATTCTGTTGCCCAGGCTGGAGTGCAGTGGCATCACCGTAGCTCCCTGTAGCCTTGACCTCCTGGGCTCAGGCAATCCTCTCACCTTGGCCTCTTGAGTAGTTGGGGTCACAGGCACATGCTACCACGCCCAGCTAATTTTTAAATTATCTGTAGAGATGGGATATCACTATGTTGCCCAGGTTGGTCTTGAAGCAATCCTCCTGCCTTGGCCTCCCGAAGTGTTGGGATTACAGGCCTGAGCCATTGCATTTGGCCTGTGTCAAATTTTTAATTAATGCTTATAAAAGGCAAGATTTTCTACCATTATTATAGGATGAAAATGTATATGTGATTTTCTTTGAAATGTTACTAGGGGGGTCATAGTATCTTCATTTTGCAGGTAAGGAAATCTAGGTTAGGCACCTTGCCCAAGGCTGCTCTGTGGGAGTCCTCTGGCTCTGGGGTCTGTGCCTGTAGCTTCCAGTCTACGCCATGTTCAAACAGCACTTGGCTTTGGTCCTGGGTACATGAGATAACCACCCTACAGGCCCCAAAGTAATGAAAGAGGATAATTTGTTTTCATAGGTAGTGTTTTCCAGAAGCATCTCGAACAAGAGAGAATCTCTTCATATGGCTTTTCATAGCCACTCTGAGGCTCATTTGGAATGCATATTCCATTATCCTAGAAGTGGACGAATGGACTCTTCATCTTATGAGATAAAGTCCATCCACCTAGTCAGCGTCAGCACTCAGAAATCTAAGACCAACTGTTTAGGATTTCAATGATCTGTGTTTCAGTTCTAACGGATTATCACGGGCTATTCTGCTACTCCACAGACAACAGAGGGATAAAGACAACCTAACCAACATGGTCACTATTTCTGCCAAGTTGACCAAAAGGCAGTGCCAGAAAACAACTCTGCGCCCTCAAAGTCACGAGGCAGAGCCTTCCACAGTACACCTCTGTTCGACGCCTGGTGCCACCTCTAACAGAAAATTATAATAATCTGACAATGATTCACTTCCAGAAAGTAATTTGAATCTGTGCCAATGAGGAATGCCTGCCAGACTGCATTGCACTTTTCTTTCTTCTGCCCACCACAGCAAATTCAGGTCAGATAATTAGCACTCATCTTTATGCCTTATGCTTTCTGAATTTCTGCAGTACTATGAGTAGGAGGTAAAAGTTCTGAAACCTTCCATGAGGTTGTTGTTGCCATGGAAACCACTCCCTTGGAATGCTCATACTTATTCCCAGTTGTTGAACAGCAGAAGATGCTCCAACCTAGATACTGAAAGAGTCTTAAAAGCCAGGTGGAAGGCGGGAGGGTGCTGGGGAAGTTCGGGCTGTCCCCAGAAGGTGACAGTGAGGATAAAACAAACTAGGAAGGAGGAGGACAGAACCCTCATTCTGCTCCCTGACAGGTGATGGGACTCAGACCCTCACACCTGTCCTTGTAACATGTCAATCAGGGAGCTCCACACCCAGCCTCACTGCTGGTATATAATCTTCGGCCCGTGAGAGGCTCACATGAGCTGGGCTGACCTCTTATAACTTCCTCCTCTGCAACTGACTGGCTGCATGACCTTGGGTGAGCGACTCACATTCTCTGGGCTTCGGACTCTGCACCTCTTTAGAAATGAAGGCATTGCTTCAGCTGTGCAGAGGAGTTACAGGAGTTCCAATGAATGACTGCCAGGTTTGAGGCCTTCTCTTGTAGTGGATCAAGCTAAAATATCCTATGAGGTTAGGTTGGGGGTTCCCTGTCTGTAGAAAGAAGCTTGCAGAAGTGATGATAGCACGAGGTCTTTGTTCAGATGTTGGAGAGAGGTGGTTGTTTTGACTGTCAGTAAATTTCCCATTTGTCTTCAGATCATTTCTAATAATATTGTGAAGAATAGGGACAGTGAGAAAGATGAGGCCTCTTCAGTCCTTGTAATTGGCTTGAGAGAGGGGCTGATGGGTGTGTCTACGCCTTTCTTAAAGACGAGGAGACGGAGGTTCAAAGAAGCTCAATGGCAGTGTGTCACAAGAGGCTCCGGGTCCCAGACCTCAGTTCTTCCCAGGTCAGCCATGGGGTCAACACCCTCTCAATCTGAAAGAAAAAACACCCACCCAGTTCTCACTTACCCCATTTCATTGCTACGAGAAGTGTATAGATTTTAACTTGACTCTTGTTCCCTTCTAGCTTGTGGGGGACACTTTGCCAACAGCGAATTCAATTGTTCTGGAGAGGCGTGAATGTGTGTTAAACTTTTAAAACATATTCTTGCTAAGTGAAATGTAAAGAGAAAGTCTTTGAACCTGCCCTCCAGGCTGGAGAGAAAGTACAAGGCCAGCCTGTGGCAAAAGCACAAAGACAGAAAAGGGTGACAAAAGGGAAGCCCTCTTGGAAGAGGAGGTGCTAGAGGCAGAAGGCAGCAGTTCCTCTAGGCAGACCCTCCAAGAGTAGAGGGAAAATGAGGGTGGATGCTGACTTAGAGACAAGCCATGGGGACTTCTGGGTTCTCTGTTCCAGAGCAATGTGGGTGGCCGTTTTTGCACCCTTCCTTTCAATCAGGTTCACCCGAAACTTCACAAGAACAAAGAGGATGATGGTTTCTACAAGAAAAGCTACTTCTCCTTGAACAGTTTCTGAAAGTCTCACCTTAATATGGGGATGGGAACGTGAGTGGGCATGAGAACAAGAGGGCAGGGAAGGGGACAGAGTTTAAAGAAAAGCAAAAAGGCCCTAAAACATGCGCATGGCTGATCCTAATTGGAGCACATTTTCCTTGAATTTAAAGTCAACCTGTACTACGACCATGCCAGACTATACAATGAATATCACAGGCGATTTGGTTTTTGTTTCCAATTTTTCAGGCTCTAACTCGTTCATTCATATTTGGGAACAAAACATCCCCATTTTAAAACTGATTTGTAAATAAAGCCAACTGCAAACCCATTTAGAATTCAAGCCCTTTCCTTCAATACAGAATTAAAACACAGACGTCTGCCGGTAGCCATCGGTTGGGATGAGTTTCAGGTTTGTTTTTGTTTTTGCTTTAAAATATAGTGCAAAATGATTTGAAGCAAAATTCCCAGGAATATCATTTGGGGCAAAGACAATCGAATGCTTAATGAAGTCTGTTCCCGAGCCTGCTATTTTTATCCCACGTTCATCTTCACCACTGTCATCTCCCGGAGCAGCAGGCAGTGGCTGGGATGGCGGCACAGAGATACAGCCTGGTACAGGCTCCGCTCAGAGCCTCAGGATGTGGGGAGGCTGCTACAGATGAGCAGCTTGGGGGCATCATCATCCCCACTCAAGGTGTTTCTGGGCTGGAACAAGGACACACCCCAAGACATCCTGAGCTGCTCTCTAAGAAACAATCTCCAGGTCCTCGTCAGGTCGCTAATACACATTCCCAGTAGGAAGGAGACCTTGTCTGGAACCTGGATGCATGTCTGTAAGAAACTCTTATGAAGTTGTCAGGGTTCAAGTTGGCCTTCCTGTTGTTCAGCCTGGTGGAGAATGTTCCTGTGGGCCTTGGAAGCACGTCACCCTTCTTCGTTGACATGGAGTCATAGGAAAAAGAGGTACGGGGCACCTTGAACACACTGGATGAGCAAGGAAGGAGGCACGCCTCTCCTCTCTCCAGGAAGGGCTCCCTTCAGAGACATGCTCTGTAGCTCAGCTGTTTTGGGACCATGGCAGGCTCCTGGGTTCTGTGGCTGTGGATCACACAGTGGCTGTGGGGCCTGTCCCTGTCCCTTGGGAACAGCCTGTGGCTCCAGCTCTTCAGCCTCCTGCTGGATGTGGCTGTGGCGGGGTGGTATTTGTTTTTGCCCCAGGGCTGCTGCAGCCAGCCGGCGGGTCTCTGATGTCACCAACCACAGGTCCAGGGGTCATCCTGAAAACATGTGATTCACTGACCCCCCTACAGCTCCTCTCCTGAGGTTTCTGGGTGCATTTATCCACAGTGGGACCCCCCCAGCAGGCCAGAAGAGAGTGAGGAGAGATTCCTTCCTGGTTACCCACCCAACCATGCTTCATGCTCCAGGTTAAGTAGGTTTTCTGGGTCCTAGTAAAGTCTTCCAATTGCCCCAGAGGCAGTTGTCATCTTCCGTGCTGTGGCTGTTTCCAACGTCAGGGCCATGGGAAGCTCAGGTAGTTTGCTTTTCATGGGAAGCGGCTGCAGCTCTTCTGGGCTTTACAGCTGCCAGGGTCCTCCTATTTTCTTCACCATATTGAAAAGGCATTTCCTAAATTCATAATGTTTTAGACACATTGTGGTCTTGGGATTGAACTGTAAAGTCTGCATGGACGGGGGTCTGGCCTGACCTTCAACTCTGGCCCCATTTCCTTAAGGAATTGGTGAATGCAGATCCTCCACTTTTGTATTTTTACAGCTGCCTGTATTTTCTCATTTGATTCTCATAACTCCGGGGAGTCAGCAAGGCCAGGGTTATTATTCCCATTTCTCAGATAAGGAAATGGAGGTTAGAGAAACATAAATGAGGCACGGGGCGACTTAGCAACTGGAACCTGCCCTCAGGTTTCGGATTTCTAGCACAGCCCAACTCCACTCTCGTCTCTCCATCCTGAAGTCAGTCTCATGTCACCCCACTAAACAGTTACATGGACTCTGCCAACACAAGGTCCCAAATTGCTGCCTCCACCTCATCATCTATCCCTTCCAGGCATGGGACTTGCCAGAAAAGGACACAGGTGCATAGAGAATCCTACGATGCTGCAACCAGATGTATGATGTTAAGTCTGTTTTTTCCTTTTTCATAATTACCATTCCTTTATCTCATCCCTAAATCTTCAGTCAAGTGCGTTAGATGCTGCATCCCAGTGCTTGTGTGCATTTAGGGGCTGTGCGCAGGCCCATAACCTGCAGCAGCAAGAAGGACCATGTTCAAGGTTTGGAACAGCAGTGAAGAGTGAAAGATGGACGGGAAATGTCAGCCTCCCTCAGGACCCCTGGAAGCCCTCAGGAAGGAAACTGGACTTTATGCAACATTTCAGTCCTGATTTTTTTTTTAAACTTAAAGCAAAAGGGAGATTCCAAGAAGCTGGACATCTGGGGACCTTTGGGTGACCTTAGTCTTAGCAGTTTGAACTTCATCCTCTGAGTTCCTTCCTGGGCAATGGAGAACCACCGGGGCTGCTGAGCTATGCCCGCAACACATCCAGATTTCTCTCTGGGGACTCTCCATTGGCAGAGGGAAAAGGGTGAAACAGGTGAGGTAGCAGGAAAAAAACCTGGAAGGAAGAGAAAACCCAGTAAGAAAGTGGCGAGTCACTGAAGCCGGGAGGCTGCAGGCCGGAGCAGAAGGGCGCCGCCCTGAGAAGTCTCAGACGGATCCGTAGACTTGGACATTGACCAGGGAAGGGGTTTAGGCAGAGGGCGACAGAAGTCTCTGGTCTGGGGACTTGGTTGGGTATGCTCCCGACCCGGCTGCCTAGAGAGCAGGGTCGCAGGTGGTGCTGCTTTGGTGAGAAGGTTTCCAGAGCTGCCTCGGGAACCCGAGTGCTGCTGGCTGTGTCTGTCCTCTTTGTTCTGCAGGATGCTCTTGTCTTCCTTGGCCCCGGTCATCCTGAAAGAGACACCTCAACCCAGCCTGACTCCCTGGAGTCCCGGCAGCTCTGCTGACCATTGCACTGCCTCCACCAGAAGAAAAATGTTAGGAGACAACGTTGCAGGTGGATAGAAACCTCCATCCCTGAGGGAGCCAGGGATGAGGGGAGCCCAGGGACACACCTGGCTCTGCCTTCGCAGTCGGTTCCTCTTGAAGCTGCCATGCCACTGCTGATTGAAGGCATAGTCAGGATGAGAAGGAAGTGAGCGGCACACTCCCTGACAGTGCCATGGGACAAGGACAGGTATGGCAAAGTGGAAGGCTCCTGTGAAACTCACTGAGATGCTCAGGGGAGGAGACAGGAGGTTAAGGAAAGTGACTGTACAAACTTGGATGTCCTCATGTTATCAAAGGAGTCTCCCTTATGCTGGCCCCTCGGTGCATCTGCTCACTTCTTCCCCCTGACTCCTGCGCTGTGGCAACCACGGCCAGCTCCTTCCCAGCTGACTTCCAGACCAGCCCTCTCCTGCCTTCACCACCTCGTTGCACTCAGGCACTGGCAGCAGCGTCTTCGCAGCTGGCTCCTCCTTGAGCCCTCAGCTCCTCCCACATTCAGACCTGGGTAGACCTTCCGGAGGGTGCCCAGGAGTTCTGGGGAGAAGATGGAACTTCTGGAGGTTGCTAAGAATACAGCTTCGGTTTCTTTTTATGTACATCCTGAGAGAAAGGCTGTCCAGTCCTAAACAATGCAGCCATCTTGGATAATAGAGGGGGAAAGTTTTTTCTTAAGGATTTGCTAAGAAATGAACACCAGAAACCAATATGTGATTCTCCCTTCATAATAATTTACTGTGGCAGAATCAAATCAGTACAAAATAAAAGCTGCAATCATTAAAATGCTTGCTATAAACTGTCAGAAGAATCAAACTTTCTCAGCACTTTCGGATCTGTAAAAACTGATCTAGAAAATATTAGAGTTAAAAACGACTATGACCACAATAGAAAGCATAAAATTGGCAAAGGCCAAATTTGATAAATCGTATGTAGACAAAATACTGATCTATGAATCAAAACTTGACTGCAAAACTTACTTGGGGAAATGGATCTTGATGAAAACCGTTTTGGTAAAATAGTTCCTTGACCAGCTTTCTATATGGCAGTTAAATATTTCAAGTGTTTCTATTTTCATTTGAAATGGATTTAATTGGATTTGCTACGGAAAATACTTTATTCACAAAAACTCAATACTGATAAAATTTGTTTTAAATATTTACATTCATAAACTGTTATCAAAGGATTCCCAGAATGAAAAATATGTGTACAAAAAAGGAGAATCAAAATGCTATGGACCAACTTCTGGTTCCAGGCAAGATGAAACAGACAAATTTCTCCCTAATATCCCCACTAAGAGTGGCTAACAATCCCAGACTTCCTATATAAAATAAACATATATTGATGAAGGGTAGAAGGAAGAATGCAATGAGCTAGCGGACCTTGGCCTTAGAAACAGCACAGTGGCAAGTCCCCTGGGTTTCTCTTTTGCCCCCTTTATATCTAGAATGAGACACTGGAGAAGCAAAACATAAATGTCAACAAAAACAGACCAAAAAAAAAAAAGACCCAAGAAAATCTGGATTTCTCTAAACTCAAGGAAAGGACTAGGGAAAAAATATTTTTAGATGTTACAGTAAAAACATGATCCATAAATGTCAACAAAAACAGACCAAAAAAAAAAAAGACCCAAGAAAATCTGGATTTCTCTAAACTCAAGGAAAGGACTAGGGAAAAAATATTTTTAGA
>CAUYLG010057398.1:0-28117 GCA_963573385.1 Cacajao melanocephalus
TCGAAATTCCATTTGACCCAACAATCCCATTACTAGGTATATATCCAAAGGAGTATAAATCGTTCTACTACAAGGACACATGCACACGAATGTTCAGTGCAGCACAGTTTACAATAGCAAAGACCTGGAACCAACCCAAATGCCCATCAATGATAGACTGGACAGGGAAAATGTGGCACATATACACCATGGAATATTATGCAGCCATCAAAAATGATGAGTTTTTGTCCTTTTTAGGGACATGAATGAACCTGGAAACCATCATTCACAACAAACTGACATAAGAACACAAAATCAAACACCGCATGTTCTCACTCATAGGCAGGTGTTGAACAATAAGAACACATGGACACAGGGAGGGGAGCACTACACACTGAGGTCTGTCAGGGGGAAATAGGGGAGGGACAGCGGGGGGTGGGGAGTTGGGGAGAGATAGCATGGGGAGAAATGCCAGATATAGGTGAAGGGGAGGAAGGCAGCAAATCACACAGCCATGTGTGTACCTATGCAACAACCTTGCATGTTCTTCACATGTACCCCAAAACCTAAAATGCAATAAAACAAAACAAAACAAAAACAAAAACAAACAAAAAAAAAGATTTATTTTCTAGAATGTTCTATACAGCATACTCTTCTCATGATACTGTTACCTTTCATTGTATTTTTAGCTATTTTACAACTCTATAATTTGTAGAAAGCCAAAAATAATACAAATGATTCTTGCCCATACAAATGTAAATTTGTTGTGTCGGAAAGCAATTGATTATCACCTGTGGATACATCAATGTTATATATGCCTTTAAATTCATTTTAGCATGCTTTTTTTTTTTAGACACAATCTGGCACTGTTGCCCAGGCTGGAGTGCCATGGCCTGGTCACAGCTAACTGCAGCCTCAACTTCCTGGGCTCAAGTGATCCTCCCTCCTACAGGAATATATATCCATGCCCAGGTAATTTTTTCTATTTTCTGTAGAGACAGGGTGTGACTATGTTGCCTGGGCTGGCTCAAGCAATCCTTTCACCTCTGCCTCCCAAATTGCTGGAATTACAAGGCAAGCCACTGCACCCAGCACATTTTAGCATTTTTTATCTTCTTATATATGTGTTTGGTACTTTAAATTCTCTTTTTAACCTGTTGTAGCTTTTTACTGGTTCTCTCAATAATTAATGATTTAAATAAAATATATGCCAAGTCACATTTACTTACTCATTTAAGCGTTCTTTATCTGCTTATACATATGTACATGGTACTTTGAATTCTTTCAACCAGTAACATTTTATAGGTTCCCTCAACAATTAATGAGTTAACTACTATCTGTTATATGTATTCGTTTTACATTTATATCAGATGCATGATATAAACATTCACCTTTTAAAAATATTAGCCTTTTAAGTCATTATATAAAGAAGACACCTGCACTCACATGTTATTTCAGCACTCGTCACAATAGCAAAGTCATGGAATCAACTTAAGTGCCCATCAGTGGAAGACTGGATAACAGAAACATAGTATATATACATCATGGAAAACTACACAGTCATAAAAAAGAATGAAGTAATGTTCTTTGCAGCAACCTGGTTGGAGATAGAGGTTATTATCCTAAGTGAAACAACTCGGGAGCAGAAAATCAAATACAACATGTTCTCATTTATAAGTGAGAGCTAAACAACAGGTACACATGCCCATAAAGATGGAAATAATAGACACTGAGGACTCCAAAGAGGGGGCAAGGGGGAGAAGAATAAATATCAAAAATAATAATAATAATAACCTATTGAGTACAATGTTCACTGATCAGGTGATGAGTACCCTAGAAGCCCAAACCTCACCATTACACAATGCATCCATGTAACAAACCTGCACATGCACCTCTGAATCTAAAAAAAAAAAAAATTAATGTAAAAATAAATTTTTAAAAATTAGCCTTTAACAATAATGAACAGGAAAAAAAATCACATCATAGTTCTGTCTTTAGTTCAGAGGTCTCCCCTCTCATCTCTACCCACCACATGCAGAACAGGAGACAGGGAACAGGAGACAGGGGCTCACCTTAGTTCTGGCCTTAACCAATTTGCTAATTCACATAGCCTCCGTTGGCTTCAGTTCCTTCATCTTCAAAATGAAGAGGATGGCTTCAGTACTCTTTACTGTTTGTATTAGTGCATTCTCACACTGCTATAAAGAAATACCTGAGGCTGGGCGCAGTGGCTCACACCTTTAACCCCGGAACTTTGGGAAGCCAAGGTGGGAAGATCACCTGAGATCAGGAGTTTGAGACGAGCCTGGCCAACATGGTGAAACCCCGTCTCTACTAAAAATACGAAAATTAGCTGGGCGTGGCGGCACATGCCTGTAATTCCAGCTACTCGGGAGGCTGAGGCAGGAGAATCACTTGAACCTGGGAGGCAGAGGTTGCAGTGAGCCAAGATCATGCCATTGCACTCCAGCCTGGGCAATGAGAGCGAAACTCCATCTCAAAAAAAAAAAAGGAAAAGAAGCACCTGAAACTGAGTAATTTATAAAGAAATGAAGTTTAATTGGCTCACAGTTCTGCAGCCTGTTCAGGCTCTGAGGAGGCTTCAGGAAACTTGCAATCATGGTGAAAGGCAAAGGGGAGGCAGGCAATGTCTTACACAGCTGGAGCAGGAGGAAGGCAGAGGAGGTGACACACGCTTTAAAACAACCAGCTCCTAAGAGCATTTACTCACTATCTCAAGAGCAGCACCAAAGGGGAAATTTGCCCCTATGATCCAATCACCTCCCACCAGGCCCCACCTCCCACATTGGGGATTACAATTCAACATGAGATTTGAGTGGGGACATAGATCCAAACCACATCACAATTCAAGTCAGCTCTGCTTCCTTATGATTTACTGTGTCACCTACCCTACGTCCTTTCCCCACACTATCCCTTGTGAGCGTCTTTCCTTTTTCCTAATACTCCTGTGTTTACTTCTCTTTATTTCACTTTCTACCACACCAGGTCCTATTTTCCTACTCTCACTTTCTCAAGGTTTAGCTCCTCTGTATTCCGCTTCCTGTCTTCTTACCTCCCAAAACACAGACACACACAACACACACACACACGAATACAGACTTCTTTGTGGGAACCAAAAGACTATTTGAAAAAAAAAAAGCTTGTACTTATTATAGGATTACATGGAAAAAACAAGTAATTTCCACTCAGATTTGCCCTTAATCTCTCCAGAGAAACTACCTCAAAACAAAATAAACAAGTGCTTCACTAAAAAACAAACTAGTAGAACAAATAAACCACTTTGATCTCACTGTTCAGTTTAACCCAGAGGTAGATAATAGCCCAAGTAATGTGCTTTCTTTTTATTCCTCCATGATTTCTCTTGCCGGAAGCACACTCAGACCCTCAGCCTTTCCCAGAAGGGCATGTCCATGCTTACTTTTTTATGGATGCTATTATCCATGGATACTATGGTTTAAATGTTCTTCCTTCAAAATTTATATTGAAACTTAATCCCCATCATGGTAGTATTGAGAGGTGGGGCTTTTGGGGAGGTGATTAAATCATGAGAATTTCACCCTTGTAAATGGATTAATGCCTTATAATATGGCTAATGGCCCCATTTTGCCTTCCAACCTTCTGCCATATGAGGACACAGCAAGAAGGCCCTCACCAGATACCAGATGCCAGCACCTTGTTCTTGACTTCCCAAGCTCAGAACTGTGAGAAATAAATCTCAATTGTTTATAAATTACCCAGTCTGTGGCATTTTGTTATAGCAGCACAAATAGCTACAGAGGACCACACAGGCTTGTGTGGTATGACTCAGGGTGTTTTTATTATTTCCTTGTACTTCCCACAACAGAGTAAGCATCTGCAAAGTCAACCTCCCTTAGGGAATCTGCTGTTACAGAATGCTTTTGTGTATATTTTTTTACCCAGTTTAGTTAAGAGTTCAGATGATAACTTTTCTACCCAAAGTAAAGACTCAGTAAAAAAGCCAAATTAGATTATCCCAAGAGTTGTTTCCCACATTGTTGATCAGTGTGATGTGATTTCTAAGGTTTCTTACACCTCATAAAATATATTGGGGTGTTAGGAGGTTGTAGGAATTGTGTCAAACAAAGAAGGCAAGAGGAACTTCCAGACCAAAGAAATGCATGTGCAAAGCATGGACTCTTCAAAGGGCTTAGAGTGCTAGGAATGGGAATTAAGTAGTTCAACATAGCAGCAGCACAAGGGCTGTGTAGGACGGAGAACAGGAGAAAGATAAAGGGTTAGGAGGGGACAAGTGTGTAAAGATAAGAGAAAGCTAAGCTGCAAGGGCCGATCTACCCCTGCTCTGTCAGGGAGCTCACAAAAGGAGGCTTCTGTCCAATCTGCTGCTTTATAATTCAACAAAACATTGAGATGTGACTTCTAATATTTCTCCTTTGAACTACCCATTTAAACTAATAGCAGGCAAGAAGTCATTTGCTGAATACCAAGAAGTCATTTTCAGCCCTAATTGCTAAAAAGTACAATTATAGAAAATGGATGTGTGGTTGGGACCTTTTATTTGTCTTTCTCAATGAAAATATATGGGAGTGAGACTCTTTTCTTCCCCATATTCCACCTCCCTCCAACATCTAGAAGTCATTCAGCAATCATCATTAGAAACAAACACGCATAATTGCAATAACCTTTAAATACTTTGTGGTGTATTAACAATTCAAGAATTTGGGTTTTGGAACATGATCGTTTCCCATCAAAGAATTTCAAATTTGTATTTACGTTGATTGGTTTTGGCCTCCTGTGGTACTTACAGACAGGCGATGTCTTTGTCACCTTGGTAAATGGCTATTACTGGGCTCTCTGCAGGGCGTGCCTCCCCATGCCTGGTGAACTTTTGATGACTGGATCCTTAATGGAGGGATTGCCATTCTGATAAACACATGTTTGCCTAAATCTAAGGTCTCTTGCTCCAAAGTATGCCAGGCCCTGAAAAAACACAAGACAGACGTTTGCTTTCCGCCCTCTCCCAGCTCGTGCACACTTTCATTTTTTTTTCTGTCCTTCCCCACTGAGATGCATCAGGTGTCTTAGTCAGCTCAGGCTGCCATAATAAAACATCATATATTGGGTAGCTTAAACAATAGGAATTGATTTCTCATAGTTCTGAAGGCTGGAAAGTCCAAGACTGAGGTATAAGCAAAGCTGGTGTCTGGTGCGGGGTCTCTGTGCTTGGGTTGCAAATGGCCACCTTCTCACTGTGCCCTTATATTGCCTTTCCTTTGTGCTCAAGTGGAATGAAAAAAAAAGTATTCTTCTCAGTAAGGCCCCACCTTCACGACCTACTCTAACCCTAATTGCCTCCCAAGGTCCCTATCTTCAAATACTATCACCTTGGCAGGTAATGCTTCAATATATGAATTTTGAGGGGACACAAATATTCATAACATTCTGTCCCTGGACCCCAAAAATTTATATCCTTCTAGTGTGCAAAATACTTTCATTCTATCCTAACAGCCCAAAAAGCCTTAACCCATTCCAGCATCACGTCTAAAGTGCAGAGATAACAGAGATAAGGTCTCACCCATATTTGGCATATCTGACTTAAATGGTATTTAGTTTTATCACACAAGCTTTTTTCTTCCTAAATACAATGGTGGGACAGGCATAGGATAGACTTTTTCATTCCGAAAGGGAAAATCCAGAAGATGGAAAAGACAAGGCCAAAGAAAGTCTAAAACCTAGCAAGGTGAATTCCATCAGATTTCAAAGCTCAAGAATAATTCTTTTTGGTCCCATGCTTTGCCTTCTATGTCCAGTCAGTAGCACTCCCATCTTCAAGACCCACTGAAGAAGTAATGCACCCAAGACCAGGCATACTGACTCATGTCTGCAATCCTAGCACTTCGGGAGGCTGAGGCAGGCAGATCATTTGAGCCCAGGAGTTCAAGACCAGTCTAGGCAACATGGTGAAACCCCATCTCTACAGAAAACAAAACAAATCAAACAAAAATTAGCCAGACATGGTTAGCTAATGGTCCCAGCTACTCTGGAGGCTGAGACGGGAGGATGGCTTAAGCCCAGGAGACAGAGGTTGCAGTGAGCCAAGATTGCACCCCAGCACATCAGCCTAGGTGACAGAGCCATACCCTCTCTCAAAAAACAAACAAACAAAAAAAGAAGTAATACTCCTAAGACTCTGAGTGGCTCTGCCCCCAAGGTTACACTTTGTGGGCCCATTCCTAAGGCACTGAGTAGGGCCTTTCTCACCTTCTGAAAAAAGAGAGGTGGCCACACTCTTTGAAACCAAAGAGGAAGTAGCTTTACCCCCTGGGTCTGTGATGGGAGTGGCAGCCCTGATGATCTCTGAGTCACATTTGAAGTCATTCTTCCTTTTCCTCAAGAATAACACACATTCACAGCCAAATAGCTCTACAGTCCTGTTTCACAGAATCCAAGAATTTCAACAGCCTTCCTTCATTTTGTTCCATCTCCATCCCCTTCAGACCAAACTGGAAGTATTTCTGCTCATATCATCCCATAAACTCTTTCTCAAATGATAATCCAGCCATACCCTCAGCATACTCTTCAAAACATGCTTTCTTGGTTTTTTGCAATATGAATAGGCTGATAGTTTTCCCAAACCTTAAAGCTCTGGTTCATTTTTGCTTGCCAATTTCTTCTTCATTCATCTCTCTCTTCTCACATTTGACAGAGTCTTGCTCTGTAATCCAGGCTAAAGTGCAGTGGTATGATCTCAGCTCATTGCAACCTCTGCCTCCCAGGTTCAAGTGATTCTCCTGCCTCAACTTCCCAAGTAGCTGGGATTACAGGCATGCACCACCACACCTGGCTAAGTAGAGACAGGATTTTGCCACGTTGGCCAGACTGGTTTCAAACTCCCAGCCTCAAGTGACCTACCTGCCGTGGCCTCCCAAAATGCTAGGATTACAGGCATGAGCCACTGCGCTCAGCCCACACATTTTTCTGTAAGCACTCAGGAGGAGCCAAGATGCTCCTTCAACACTGCTTAGGAATCTTCTCTGCTAAATATGCAATTTCATTGCTCACAAGTTCTACTTTCCACAAAATGCCTGAACATCATTCAGGTAACTTCTTTGCCACTTTATAACACGAATTTCCTTTCGTTCAGTTTCCAATAACATGTTCCTCATTTTCATCTGAGACTTCATCAAAATCTCTTTTAATATCCGTATTTCTAGCATGCACATGAAAACTCTTTCAGCCTCTACCTATTACACATCTCCAAAGCCACTTCCACATTTTTAGGTATCTTTTACAGCAGCACTTCACTTCTTGGTACCAAAACGTGTGTTAGTCTGGGTTCTCCAGGGAAACAAAACCAATAGGAGACAGACAGAAATATATATCCACAGTTGGAAATATATGCATAGATACAGATACAAATATAAAGGTATTTATTATAAGGAATTGGCTCATGCAATTATGAAGGCTAAGAAGTCCCAAGATCTGCAGTCAGCAAGCTAGAGACCCAGGAGAACTTATGGTATAGTTCCAGTCCAAGTTCAAAGGCCTGAGAACCAGGAGGGACAACAGCTAAGTTCCAGTCTGAGTCTAAGATGAACAGCAGAAGACCAATATCCCAGTTCAAAGACAGACAGGGAGAAAAAAAATTCTTTCTTACTCAGTCTTTTGTTCTATTCAGGCCTAAGTGAGGCCCACCCAGTTTGGGGAAGGAATCTGTTTTACTTCGGTCTACTGACTCAAGTGTTAATCTGATCCAGAAACATCCTTGTAGACACACTCATAGATATAGGTTTAACCAAATATCTAGGCACTGGGCACCCCATGGCCAAGTCAAGTTAACACATAAAATTTACCATCACACACCCAACCTGCTTTCTTATCCTTTCCTCACATGCACTACACCAGCTTTTCCCATTCATCCATTTTCACCAATAACCAACTTTTTTGTTTTCACCAATAATCAGAGACTTGCTAAGAGACCCCTTAATTGCCCTAAAAATTACTACTAAGAGATATTGATGATTGCAAATGACTGAACAATTACTTTTCCTATTTGCATTTCACCTGAGCTTTACCTAAGGAAGAAAAAGAAATTATTGTGGTAAAATACACATAAAACTTACCATTTTAATAACTATTAATTACCTTCACAATGTTCTACAAACATCACCACTATCTAGTTCCAGAACTTTTTTTTTTTTTTGAGACAGAGTCTTGCTCTTTTGCCCAGGCTGGAGTGCAGTGGCATGATCTCAGCTCACTGCAACCTCCGCCTCCCGGGTTCAAGTGATTCTCCTGTCTCAGCTACCCACGTAGCTGGGACTACAGGTGTGTAACATCATGCTCGGCTAATTTTTTGTATTTTTAGTAGAGATCGGGTTTCACTGTGTTAGCTAGGATGGTCTCCATCTCCTGACATTGTGATCCACCCACCTTGGCCTTCCAAAGTGCTGGAATTACAGGCGTGAGCCACCACGCCCAGCCTCCAGAACTTTTTTTTTTAAACTCCAAGTCACAGCCAATAGAACTTTTTTTTTTAAACTCCAAGTCACAGCCAATAGAACTTTTTTTTTAATCACCCCAAAGGAAACCCTGTAAGCAGTCACTCTCCCTTTTCCCTCCTCTCAGCCCTTGGCAACCATGAATCTACTTTTTGTCTCTATAGATTTGCCTATTTTGGAGAGTTCATATAAATATGTGACCTTTCATGTCTGGCTTCCTTCATTTAGTAAAGAATTTTAGCCTCCTAGGCTAGGGAATGTGAAAAATAGAAAGGAGAATACATTTTGTGATATAAATATTTGGGGGTTATCTTTAAAACTTCACCGACTTTCTATATCACTGTTTTACCAAGATTTGGGAAACTCATCTGCTATTCAACTGCCCAGACATTCTCCTGTGTGTTATTAACTCTTTCTGTGGAGGTCTGAGGCAGCCTGAACACAGGCTGGCACTGGGCCAGGATGGAGAATGTGTGGACACTTCAGGAGGCTCATTCCATGCCATCAAGAGGCCTTCCTTCCCTGAAAGCGACCTGGCAGAACCACGCAGGTCATAAGGTCATACTGCCCTGAGGGGCACAAGGATGCTGATCCCAGACACTTCAGGCCTTAATAAAAATAAAAGCAAGCACATCTCTGGCAGCAGAGTAAATTATTCATGGGCTTTATTTTAAAAGAGAGACAGCTTTGTTGAAAAGAAAAAAAAAAGACACCACATCAATTCCAAAAATCATTTCCAGAAGAAAACATCTAATCAAATGGGAGATAGTGCACTTGTGGTTTGCACAGCACAGCTACTGAGTTTTTTTTAAAGGGTCCCAGGTTTGTTCGGATACTGGTTTCCACAAGATAGGTAATCTGAAAGAACGCATAGCTTCATAGGTAATCTGAAAGAACGCATAGCTTTACTGGGGATGTAGGAAATGGATGGATGTGAGACTACAAGTCTACTGAAGTTTTGTGGGAAATGAGCAGTTTGGCAGCCCCCGAGTCTGGAGGGTCTGAGACTGGCATGCCAGAAAAACTCCAGGTCTGGAAAAGCCTCTTTAAAACCATGAAGCCCTTGGAGGCCCAGTTCAAGGGTTTCAGTCTGTGTCACAGATTTTATTTACTCAGGACTCTCACAGTTTTTATGGGTTTAACAAAGTACCTAAGCAGAGGCTTTTTTTTTTCTTTTTAGCTCTGCCTTTTTCACCTATCTTCCTTTATGTTAATAACCAAACATAAATACATTACCAATATCTTTAGCTTTTATTTCTACCTTGTTAGTGTTTACGTATTTGCTAAGATCAAAGTCTGGATTCATCCTCTAATAAGTTCATGTTGTTTTCCTGCTTCTGTTTCAAAATATGGACCCCGCAGCCTTCCTAATTGTATTCCATGATGACTGGCTTAAACTTAATCACATACACAAGCACTGCAGTAATTCGTTAAACAAATCCATGTGAGGATAAAAGGAACATCACAGGCCTGATCTGGGCACAAAGGCCTTTGTGTTTTTCTCCTTTTGTTTTCAGAAGTTTCTGGAGCCTGTAACTGAACACAGCAGACTCCAGTTAAAAATTCACGATGATCCCTTTTTAAAGAATAGCATTTGTGTTTTGATGAGGTCTCTCAGCTCAAAAGGATCTCTTCTTCACTTTATAAATTGTTACTTTCAAAAGACATGACTATCAGACAATGTCACTGGTTTTGAACAAATATACCAGAATTCATCCATACACATGAATGATGTTCCCAACTAGGTAGGCAACAACATTCCAAGGATTTTCAAAACAGTTTTGGAACTATTAGGAGCTTCTTTCCTTCACACACTAAGGGAATTGCTTTGAATGTCCCTGGTAGTTTTTTTAAAATATTTTTTTCATCAGGGTAAGTTTCACTTTTGGAAACAACCAAGCCATTAAATAAGGCAGATGGTAACTGAATGGATAGAAGTGCTGTAGCCTACAATATGAAACTAACTTTTACTTTGTTTGATTCCTTAGTTAGTCCTAAAGGTAATTCCAAAAAAAGTTCCCAAAACATTTAGGGCAATAGCAGTATAGTTGAAAGAAGTGTCTACACTCCCAAAGCAACTTCTCTGAAAAGGATGACATTCATTTGAACATACGGATGTACTTTTTAGAGAAAAATATTCTCGCCTTGCTTGATTTTCACAAAAAGTCTGTTATTGGTGGCTAGCTAAGGGGAAGTTGACTATTTTCAGCTTCCTACAGTATCATATTTTATTTAACAATTCGTTTTTGGAGTGAATAGAAGCACAAAACCTGAAATACCTTCATAGAACTATACTTTAGTGACCTCTTCCAAAACACAGTTAAAACATTCACAAGGGTATATAATCTGGAAATCAATTAATATTCTATGCACAACTGACAAACATAAATATACATATGAACATATACATAAATTAAGATAAATACTAAATTAAACATAAATGTAATAACCAAATATACATATAAATATTAACATATAAAATATTTAAATGCTAACCGTCCTACTCACCTGAATTTATACTTTTAATTTCAGAGTCTTGTTTCCAACTAATTTCATTAAGCATATTTATAACTGGGTTGCAAGAATGGTATATGCTGAACGGTAAATGCTTTACAAATTCGCTTAAACAAGTTTTGCGTTACATTCTCATAGAGGTATTTAATATGACTAAACTTGTGTTTTTTGTGTGTGTATTCCTGTTAATCAGAAAAGGAGGAAGGAAATTATCATACATGGGAGACCTATTGTATGCCAAGGGCTGAACATGTTACTATTTTAATGCTCTCAACATCTCTAAGCTAAATATTTTAATCCCTATTTACAGAAGAAAAAAAAAATGAGGCTAGAGAATTTACACAGCAGGCAGAATGCTGGCATACCATTGGCAAGTGGGGAAAATGCATTTAGAATTAGCTGATCCTGGGTGGAGAAAAAAGCCAAAGGCCACAACCATGTGTTTGGAAAATGAAAGTTTTTCCTAGAATCTTTTTTTCCCCCAAACAAACCTGATGCTATCATTTCCCCTAATTTTTCATTAACCTCAATAATTCTTTGCCATATTTTTCCAAAAATGAAATAGGACTATTACCTACCAATCTGGGAAAATAAAATGTTCTATGAATTTTTACATTGTTATTTATACAACAAGCCTTTGGAAACCAGTTAAGTGCTTGAACCAGTTAAGTGTTTGGGTGGGACATTTAAAAATAAATCAAGCTAAATAAAGAACTGTTAAAGTTCATAAAACAAAGAAAAAAATTATGATCCTCAGCTAAAAGATACTAGGAGACTTAACCATCTATGGGAGTTAAAGATTTAAATTAAAAAATAACAATAATAAAGAGAAGCTCCTTCAAATAAATGCAGGAGGAAATTAAGAATGTCAGGACAGCTCATTTGACCTTAGAGACATATTTTACTGATGACTTTCTTGTTTTCAAAAGTTTTTCTGATTTTTTAAATTTGTTAATGGCTCTAATTTGCCAGCATATATCTCCCAGTTCCCCTGTATACCACTCAGTAAATCTTGTTCATTTCCAGCTTTTATTTTCTTGTTCAGTCCCTAATAACTGACAATTTGTAAAGAAGCAAACTAAAACACTTGGATTAAATAATGAATTTTTTTTTCATTATTCTGATGGGTAACAGTTAATTTTCAAACTAAATATAAGCTTCACAATTCACTTATATTTAGTAATTCTGTGAAGATTTCATTCTCATGACCTTCTGTCTCGGCCATTGACAAAACTACTACTAATATCACCCAAATCCTAAAAGGAGTTAAACTTCAAGTGACTGATGTTTTGAAAGTGACATGATCAAAAAACAGTCTCATCCAGAGATTTAGATTTGTGACTTAAGTTATCAGAAGAGTTTCCAAAACTCCAAATGGCCTGCATTAATTCTGGCTGTTTTGGTTTTTTGTTAGTCTGCCTCTGTTTTTATACTAAAAGGATATATAGAAATTTGTGTGCATTGCTCATGTTGAGTTGACTTCCTATGAAGTAGAGCTGAGTACAGAAATGTCTTTCACTTCAAAGGGCATACTATGGGGTGCAAAGAAAGAAAAGCTTGGGTCCTTCCAGGCAAACATTGCCCTCTGGCACTCATGCTCAACTCCCCAGGGATACAAGAGGGCAATCTCTGGCCCTTGTAGCTCTAGGTAACATTTCCCACAACCCCTGACTCATAAATATTGACATTTGGGAAAAATAAGACCAAAAAAGAAAAAAAGCCTTTTCAAAAAAAAAAAAGAAAACTGTTTTTAAGTTAAAGTGTTTATATATTTTCCAAAGCCTGGTTTATATCTAAGATACCACTATAATTTTTAAATAAAATATACCTCATCTTGGGATTTTAAAAACTAATATTATCCATCAACCACTAGAGAATAGAAAAGAAAACTTTCAGCACGGTTTTTATTTATTTTTTATTTTTCCGTTCGGAAAATAACAGGACTGAGTTGAAAGCAATTTTTTCTAAAAGGAGCAATAGCAACATTCTCAGATAAAATCTTTTTTGCTGAATATGAATGTTTAAATTATAGTAAATCTGAAATTATTTACTTTGAGCAAAAGCTTTTCTTTTTCCTTTTAAATATTTGTCTCCACCCCACTTAGCTTCAAAAAACAGAAAATATGTGACAACTAAGGCCTTCGAGAATTGCTTAGACCTCAGCCTGTTTTCACCGTGGAACTACAGCGCAACCTGGTGGAAGTTGCTGTTTTTAGCATGGTTTATGAATAAATGGTAAAAGTTTCAAAACCAAAATAAGGGAAAGCCTTGTGTTTAGACTTTTAGAAAATATAGTATCAGGAAAGAAAACAGCAGGATGGCTCTCTTAGAATCATAATTACAAATAGAACTTTTTAAAGTTTTTTAAATATAATATACCTTTTTTTTTTTGGTAGGGTCTCACTCTGTTGCCCAGGCTGGAGTGTAGTGGCACAATATCGACTCACACCACAACCTCTGCTTTCTAGCTCAAACTATCCTACAGCCTCAGCCTCCCGAGTAGCTGAGACCACACATACGAGCCACCACACCCGGTTTTGCTTTTTTGTTTTTGGGGTTTTTTTTGAGACGGAGTCTCACTATTGTTGCCCAGGCTGGAGTGCAGTGGCGTGATCTCAGCTCACTGCAACCTCCGCCTCTTGGATTCAAGCGATTCTCCTGCCTCAGCCTCCTGAATAGCTGGGATTACAGCATGCGCCACCACGTCTGGCTAATTATTGTATTTTTGATAGAGACAGGGTTTCTCCATGTTGGTCAGGCTGATCTCGAACTCCTGACCTCAGGTCATCTGCCCACTTCGGCCTCCCAAAGTGCTGGAATTACAGGCATGAGCCACTGTGCCCGGCCATCTTTTGCTTTTTGTAGAGATGGGGGTTCACCATGTTGCCCAGGCTGGTCTCCAGCTCCTGAGCTCAAAGGGATCTACCCACCTCGGCCTCCCAAAATGCTAGGATTACAGGCCTATATACCTTTTAAGAATAGATAGTCTAGTAAGGTTATTGATGAGTCATTACATCACCTGATACAATTTTTAACATTCAGATATTTTCAGGAATATGAATTTTCACTCATATTTCCTCTTTTTAATTACTTTTACAGTTCGCTAAACAATGTTTCAAAAGCATTTAACAGAAAAAAATATTTAATCAGTGATATAGGAAAGTAAAACAAATAGTTTATCAGCCCTGGGAAGATTCTTTTCTTCTTTGTGCTGTAAGGACAGCCAAAAGAAAAAAAAAAAAAAAGATTTTAGACTTTCCCTAGCCTTCCAATTTTAGCTAACAAGAACTTAATTAAATTCATTTCCATTCTTATGAAGGAAATCTATACTTTAATATTTTTTCCCTGAAAGAGAAGACTGTTTTATACGCTTTTTTTTCACACTAGCAGCACATTGATGCAAGACTTTATAGACAAAATGGTGCTTCATAGTAACTGCAATCTTCTGTGTTTATTGTATTTTATACCCATATTCTTATCTAATCCTCTCAACTACCTTATTAAATTCAGAATCAGCATCTCCATTCTACAGATGAGAAAAATGAGACTTAAGGATATGAAATAACTTGTTCATGGTCACTCCACAGGTGAGTGACAGAATGGACTGAACTCTGGGCCTGCCTGCTCCAATGCCCAGACACAGGGTCAGGCTGGTGATAGGCCTTTTGTAAAGGTTTGCTGGTTCAATGAGCAAACGCACCTATTGTGAGAATATTAAAGGTAAGCCTGGGCTAGATCCAAAGCCTTCTGACTTGATAACCAGTAAATCGTCCAGTAAAGTTTACACATATTTTGAATTTTATCTTGTTTCTGCCTGCAATGGCACTCCCCTGAGGCTGCTAAGTCCCCACTATTTTATACAAAAGAACAAAGAAAAAAATATCAGGCGAGAGTCACCAAGAGCCTGAGCCCCAGGCTGTTTTATCCAAGAGGCACTAGCAGGGTATCTTTTCCACTTTTGTGCCATAGATCCCTTTGGAAACCTAAGTGAAGTTCCTGGAACTTTTTTTAAAAAAATAATCTTTTAAAATACACCACAAAGAAAGCCAACTAATTTTAAATGAAATTTTCAAAAAACTTTTAAAAACTCAGCTGGGCATGGTGGCTCACACCTGTAATCTTAGCACTGTGGGAGGCCAAGGCGGGAGAATCACCTGAGGTCAGGAGTTCGAGACCAGCCTGGCCAACATGGTGAAACCCCATCTCTACTACACACATGCACACACACACACACACACACACACACAATTAGCTGGGCGTGGTGGCACACGCCTATGATCCCAGCTACTTGGGAGGCAGGAGAATCTCTTGAGCCCAGGAGGAAGAGGTTGCAGTGAGCTGAGATCGCACCACTACACTCCATATCCAGCTTGGGTGACAGAGCAAGACTCCACCTAAAAAAAAAACTTTGAAAAACTGATTTGTAAATATGGGCTTATTTATTAATGAATTTAATAACAAAATTTAATTATAACTATATATTCAAAGTAGCAATGAATATAAATTATGTTTTGAGATATCATAATCTCTGTAATATGACATAAATATATCTATCATTTTATTGGTGAGAGAAATATTGTTAATATTAATGTGATGTATGGCCTATATTCTTAAATAAACAAAACGACAAATTTCAGTTTGAAGTTAATGAAAACAAATTTTTTTTCGTCTGAGTTCATGGACCTTCTTATCCTCCTGAATTAAGAATCAAAGCTAATCTTTTTTTTTTTTCTGAGACAGAGTTTTGCTCTTGTTGTCCAGGCTGGAGTGCAATGGCATGATCCCAGCTCACCACAGCCTCCGCTTCCCAGGTTCAAGAGATTATCCTGTCTCAGCCTCCTGAGTAGCTGGAATTACAGGCATGCATCACCACACCGAGCCAATTTTGTATTTTTAGTAGAGACAGGGTTTCTCCATGTTGGTCAGGCTGGTCTCAAACTCCCAACCTCAGCTGATCTGCCCACCTCAGCCTCCCAAAGTACTCGGATTACAGGCATGAGCCACCACGCCTGGCCCAAAGCTAATCTTAAATGAGTCACTCACAGCTAAACCTTTTCAAAAACCAAACTATTTTAAAATTCTTAAATTCTGTCAAAAAATGCTTAAGCAATATATGTTTCCCTTGATTCATGTGAGATGTTCACTTTAATGTGCATAGTCTAATATGAAGCAAGACTCCAAAAATAAGCATGGATCTAGGACCTAGGGAGGTGTTAAAACAACCTTGCCTGAGTCTCATGACAGTAATCAACAAATAATAGCATTATTTGCCTATAATAATAATTCAGTTTGTATGCATCTAACAAAGGACTAATATCCAGAATCTATAAGGAACTTAAATTGCCAAGAAAAAAAAAAACAATCCCATCAAAAACTGGGCTAAGGACAAGAGTAGACAATTCTCAAAAGAAGATACACAAATGGTCAACAAACATGAAAAAAATGTTCAATATCACTAATTATCAGGGAAATACAAATAAAAACAATAGTAAAAATACCACCTTACTCCTGCAAGAATGGCCATAATTAAAAAATCAAGGCTGGGCACAGTGGCTCATGCCTGTAATCCCAGCACTTTGGGAGGCCGATGCAGGTGGATCACAAGGTCAGGAGATTGAGACCTTTCTGGCCAACATGGTGAAACCCTGTCTCTACTAAAAATACAAAAATTAGCTTGGCATGGTGGTGTGTGCCTATAATCCAAGCTAGTCAGGAGGCTGAGGCAGGAGAATCACTTGAATCCGGGAGGCAAAGGTTGCAGTGAGCTGAGATCACACCACAGCACTCCAGCCTACGTGACAGAGCGAGACTCCATCTCAAAAAAAAAGTCAAAAATCAAAAAATAACAGATGTTGGTGTGGATGTGGTAAAAAGAGAGCGCTTTTACACTGCTGGTGAGAATGTATACTAGTACAGCCACTATGGAAAACAGTATGGAGATTCCTTAGAGAACTATCAGTTAATGCAGCAATCCCACTACTGGGTATCTACCCAGAGGAAAAGAAGTCAATATATGAAAAAGGCACTTGCACACACATTTCTAGCAGCACAATTCACAATTGCAAAAATATGAAACCAGCCTAAATAGCCCTCAGTGAACAAGTGGATAAGGAAAATGTAGGAGATACATATCATGGAATACTACTCAGCCTCCAAAAGGAAAAAAATAACAGCATTCCCAGCAACCTGGATGGAGTTGGAGACCATTATTCTAAGTGATATAACTCAGGAATGGAAAACCAAAAACTAAGCTATGAGGATGCAAAGGCATAAGAATGATATAATGGATTTTGGCGATTCAGGGGGAAGGTTGGGGGGGGGCAATGGATAAAAGAGTACGCACTGGTTACAGTATACATTGCTCAGGTGACAGGTGTGCCAAAATCTCAGAAATCACTACTAAAGAACTTTTCCATGCAACCAAACACTACCTGTTCCCCCAAAACTATTGAAATATAATAGAAATAAAAGAATAAAAAATAATCATGCTAATAATTCAGTTTGACAGCAAATATTAATGGAGCAGCTACTATGCTACATACACTATTGGTGTTTTTAAAAATAGGTTTTTTTAAGTGAATAATTCTGTGTCATTTTTTTGTGCAGCATTTACCATTTTCAAAGCAGTTCTACACACAGCTTTCATTCAAATCTAATTACAACTTCAAGAGGCAAGACAGGGTTTGGAGACTTATTCACTAATTCTGCATTTCCAGGATAAATCCCACTCTAGACCCGTGGTAAGTACTCCATAAATGTAGACACTTTGCTCCACCCTTATCCCCCAAGCAAGCCCCTGAATCAGGGCTTCCAGGTAGAATATGGAATGTTCAGTTAAATTTCAATTTCAAATAAACAACTTTTTACTCTAAGTATATCCCATGAAAATGATTTTTAAAGATATACAACATGGGGCACACACACATTTTAAAAGTATTTGTTGTTTACCTGGATTTCAAATTTAACTGGGCATTCTGTGTTTTTGCTGGCTAAATTTGGCAACTCTTTCCTGAATTTCTCTGCCCAGGACTTCTGTCAGCTGCAGGAACTCAACAATAGGGAGGAATAGTCCAGAAGTGTAGGGCTGTCAGCACTACTGTAAGCAGCCCACAATCCACGGCGGATGGGGTTTGGTGGTAAAGGCACTCACTTCCTGTCTCTCTGGTGATGATTTTGAGCGTGTTCTACAAAGTCTCTCAGATGTTCCCAGTAGGCTGGAGCCCAGTTGCCTCAGTGGTAACCTGCCCATTAATGTACTCTGTGTTGGTTTCCTTTCCTTCCCTACCTCACCTTCACACTCCCCTTTCTATGATGCCTAGAGTCACCTCCCAAATAAGCCTTCACATCTACATTCCTGTCTCAAGGTCTCCTTCTGAGGGAACTCAAACTAAAACAAAATGCTTATTGAATTAAATCATCAGTTGCAGATGAGAGGTTCAGGGAGCATGCCAGATGCTAAAGGCACAAAGATGGATAGTGATGGGCCTTCTCATTCAGCCCTTACTCAGCACTGCCTCTGGCTACCAAGCATTGTGCTCCTATCATGTACCAGCCCCTGGGAGTCTCCATTTACATGCATCTTGGCTAACCCTTTCCACCATCCTGCCTGGTAGCTATCATTATGCTCAAATTGCAAATGGGGAAATTGATGCTCAGAGGCTTTTCCAAAGTCACACAGTCATAGAAATGCCATCCTTGGACGGGGAGCAGTGGCTCACACCTGAAGTTTCAGCACTTTGTGAGGCCAAGGCAGGCAGATCACTTGAGCTCAGGAGTTTGAGATCAGCATAGGCAATATGGCAAAATCCCATCCCTACAAAAAATACAAAAGTTAGCTGGGTATGGTGACATGCCTGTAGTCCCAGGTATTCAGGAGACTCAGGCAGGATTGCTTGAGCCCAGGATTTCAAGACTTCAGTGAGCTGTGGTCACTCCACTGAACTCCAGCCTGGGTGACAGAGACCCTGTCTCAAAAAAAAAAAAAGAAGAAATGTCATCCTCCTGCAACAGACCACCTCCCTGACAGACAATAATACAAAGGAGTTTAGGACATGACTCTCTTGAAGTACTTAAAAGTGAGTTGAGAACACACAACATTTATACATGTAAAAATAACTAGTGACACAAGAGAGTAAGGGAAATGCATGACAGGTAGCTCAGAGAAGAAGTTCTGTGGGGTTCGGAAGAGAGATAAGGGTGAACTGGGAATATTAGGGAAATCTAATGGGAGGCTAGACTTGGGCTGAGCCATAGTGAATGAGGATTCACTATGATTCAACTGGGAGACTCAGGGTGGGGAAAGAGTTGTGAGTGAGAAGGATGAATAGGCACCATGCAGAAGCAGCACTGGGCATGTCTGCTGTGACTGTCAACAGAAAGATGGCCTTAGGACAGGATAGAGGGTACCAGACTATTATAGAGGCCTAGGGATGCCAAGGGCTATGGTTTGAATATGTGTCCCCTACAAAACTCATATTGAAATTTAATCCAATGTGGCAGGATCGAGAGGTGGGGCCTTAGGGAGGTGATTAGATCATGAGGACTCCATCCTCATGAAGGAATTAATTCATTCATGGATTAAGGGGTTAATGGGTTGATGGGTTATCATGGGAGTGGACTCCTGATTTTATAAGAAGAGAAATGCCTGAGCTAGCACATTCAGCCCCTTGTCAAGTGATGCCCTGCACCACCTTGAGACTCTGCAGAGTCCTATTGGCAAGAAGGCCCCCTTGACCTTGAACTTCTAAGCTTCTATAACTGTAAGAGATAAATTATTTTTCTTCATAAATTACTCAGTTTCAGTTATTCTGTTATAAACATAAGAAAATGGATTAAGACACTAGGTAAAAAATATGGAGTTCATTTGAATATATATGTGGAGCAAATGCAGGCTGTGAAAGTAGAAAATTGACATGATCAAAATAAGATTTTATCAGATTCATCTGGCAGTAGAGCTTGAAGTAAAGAGACTAGTTAGTAGACTCCTGACAGGCTATGCCTATGGTAATAAAGATCTAACCTAGAATGATGAACAGGAAGGTGTAGACTACATTACAAAGTGGGAGTTGTCAAATCTGAGTCATTGATGGGTCAGAGAGGATAAAGATTAAAGAACTCTCCTTTACTGTACCAGAGTAATGGGGAAAATGGCACCATGAACAAGAAACAGAAAGTTGGACATAAAAAAATGACTAAAATAACTCTTAAGATACCATTTCTCTAAAAATTATACATTAGGAAGATTTTTCTGAATGATGTGGAATTATGGACACGTTCCCCCTCAGTGGACAAAAGTAACTCAAACCTTTGGGTGAGGCGCTATGTCTCTTCCACTACCCCCAGCCCTCTCCAACACCCTGTATCACCAAAGCCAATGGTTACTGGGTGTAGAAGATATCTACTGTTTCTGCCTGCTCAACATCCCCTCCCCCTCTAGGTGGAAACACCATTTGTATTTCTTGTAGAGATCACATTCCATGCAGCACAGGTGAGGTTGAACCCATCCCACCCTGCCACCATCAATCTCCTCCCACCCTTAGTCCACCTACAAAAAAGGGCACATAGCCCAGACCTGGCCAATTTGTCCACCCCATGCCCCATGCATAGCATAGTGATTCAGAAAGAGGAATGTGTTTGGAGCCATGCCAATCACTATCCGTGAAATTCTTCTACAGAAATAACAAGAAGCACTTCTTTCTGCGACAATTAAGAGTCCATATTAGGAGGTAGGAGTTCAAAATTAACACTGAAAGATTAAAGGGTGAAATGAAGACTAGGAAAAGCGGCTGGCTAAAACTGGAGAAGAGAAATTCTCTCAGGCGGCCTGCATCTCTATAGACCAGTCTGTTCCACTGCAGGAGACGTAACTTCTGACAACCCCCAATTTGTTGTGGGTGTCAGGGAAATCTGAGACAACAAGTATACCCAGCCACACTATGAGCCCCTAGATCCAGCCACATCTGAAGTTAGCTGAGCTTCTGAACTTTCCAACTATGTCAACATTTTTTTTCTTTAATGAAATAAAATAAATTTTCATCACTGCTACCAAAAAAAATGTTTAATGTAGATAACTTTACTAGCTTGTTATCAAAATGTGTTTTGCACATGCCAACAGCTCAATCTTAAAAATCACATTACTGAAGTTCTTCCTTCCTTGACCACCCCAAGTATGTTACTCTTCCCTTCTCTCTGCCTCTCATGCCTAGTTTATTTGCAGTCACCGTGAAGAATTTGTAAAAGGTTGTTCTAGTAGCACACCCTCCTGTGTGAGGCCACTAACAAAGGAAGATCTCCAAAACAGCTTCCAAAAAAGGAAAGCAACAAATGGCCAAGCCCAGATGGCAATCACAGTCCCAACTAATTAATATCTTAATTACATCCCAGTAAATACCCGAGCAGAGAAGCCAGCCATGCCATGCCCCAACATCTGACCTACAGAAACTGTTAGATAATAAATTTGGGTTATTTTAAGCCATTAAGTTTCTGGTGATTTGTGACTCAGCAATAGAAAAATGTATAGAGGACAGATGCAACAACTTGTCCATCACCTTGGAAGGGATATCTTCCCGTGCCCAAAATGAACAGGCCCTTAGAAAATTGGAATGGAGACATGTTGGCAGATTCCAATGAAGTTGGGGACCTGAGCCTCTAAATTTGGTTGAGCCTTCTTTGTCAAAAGAAGCAGCTTTTCCAACTGTGTTTAAAGAAGTTAGTATACCTTGGTCTGAAGAACTTTCCTGGTATAGTGCAGAGGAAGGTATCAAAGCCTTAGGAAGATTAGACTTGAAGCTCCAGCCTCAGACACAAAGACAAAAGCCTTTAAAGAGACTATTGAACCAGCTACTCCAATCATATCAGGTTAAATCTCTGATAATAAAATAAAATACAGTGTGAATGTGAGTGTGTATGTGTGTGTGTGTGTGTGTGCACACATGCACAAGCATACATTTCCTGGTGATTCTGCTCCTCTGGCTCAATCTGTAGTGATAAAGTTGAGGTCATTGTCACTAATCCATGTTCAAGTTGAATCCTCTTTACCCCAGGGCTTGATGTTCTCCTAATGTATCTTCCTTAAAGTGTCATTTTCTTCCAGCCTGGGAAAGGCAAAAGTCACACCTATCTTTCTCAATTTGGTTCAAGAATTTCAGGACATATTAGGCAATTTTAATAAAATCACTATGAGTTATCATCTATCTGTCCTATATATATAAAGAATGTTGCAAGAAAATCTAAAATTTGTCTCCTTTAAAAACATTACATAAAGCCAAGTGCAGTGGTATGCACCTGTAGTCCCAACTACTTTGGACGCTGAGGTGGGAGGATCTCATGAGCCCAGGAGTTCAAGGCCAGCCTAAGAAACATAGCAAGCCCTGTCTCAAAAAGTTTATTATCATTATTATTATTATATATTTTCTCAAAAGTGTTGTCTTGATATTTCCCTTTATTTTGTGATCTTTTGTTTAGGAAAAAATTATTGCTATCATTTCAGCCTGTGAAAGAAACACAAACTAGCTATAGTAGTTAGGGTTAAATCAGAGAAGTGGAGCCACTAAAATATTATGGGAATAAAAGATTTATTTTAAGAATTAGATCTCACACAAATGTGAGAGCAGCTGAGAAAGTGAAAGTCAGAGAATTTCAGAAAGAGTCATAAATGAATTCTCTGAAAGCACTGGCATGGGTAGGTAAGTTGGAGCTTGCAAGAAAATCTGAGACACCAAGTATACCCAGCCACTTCATTGAGACTGCAAAGTGGGAGTTCTCCAAGAGGTCTATGGGAGGATGTTCCCTCTGTGTAGCTACCACTCTGTGGGTTTGCAGCCAAGCATCTGGGTAAGGAGGAGGAGGGAGCTGGGCCTGCTTTTGGTGAGTTGTCCTGGCAGTCAGGAAGCCAAGCTGGACACAGTGTGGAGGACAGTAAGAATAAGTGGCGACCCAGACACCTCTGTGTCTATCTGACCATGACGACCTTCCAGGAATAATGGTCTTTGTTTCTTTCCCACCTTCCAAATCTTGTGCATCTTTCTCTGTGGCCAACTCTAACCCAGAACCATGCATGGAACCTAATTCCCAGCTTAACCAACTTGCCATAGCGTAATCCAGCACAATGGCTAAACAAAAGATGAATTTGTTATTAGAGTCCTCAGGCTCCTCATAGAACTGAGGAAAGGAATGAGACTGGATCTCAGAATATCTGGAAACAGGAGTTCAGATACCATCAAGCTCTCTGGGTATCTTGCCTCTCTTGCTGCTCTCAAGTTACCTGCTTGTTTACCTGCCTCCCTATAGACTGGCCTGTTCCATGGCAGGAAACCTAACTTCTGACAACTCCCAAGCATGATTCCTTGCAGCTTATTCAGACATGTCAAGAGAAGAGAGACTCTCAGCTCTGTCTCTTCATACCCAGTCCAAGAAATTACTGAGTCACATGGTATCATGGATGCTCCCACTGTGCCATGTGGATGGGGAAAGGGAGAATTGTTTTCAGAAGAAAGTAAATGAGGAGCAAAGCAGCTCATAGGCATCCACTGTAGGAGGAAAGGTCTATTTATTAGTACTTATAATATAACAGACCTTATGCTAAGAGTTTTGCATATGTTATCTCATTGGGTACTTATTTCAAGCCTTTGAGGTTGTTACCATTATTGTTCCCATTTTACAGATAAGAAAATTGAGATACAAAAAGATCATATCTTACCTAAGTCCTAAAACTAGCCATAGCAAGATTGGCTTGGCTCCAAAGAGAGCTCCTTGACTTCCAGTATTCCTAGGGGCTCCAGTTGCTCTGTTTGACATGATGCCGTGGGCTTTCCCCCAATATTGCATATCAACAAACTTACCGCGCTATACTCTACTATGTCCTTTCTCATTTCATAGGTAACAGAGAAACAAAATGACCACCACTCTACACAGCTGGAAACAACTCTGCCTCCTAGCACAGTAGTTTTTTCCTTCTTACACATTGCCTTGCACCCTTATCATCCACTGTAGTAAATATGATAAAAAGATACTTTTAATTTCTTTCTGATAGATAGAACAAAATGTGTTCACTCTGGAGTACATTTAGTTTAGCATAATCAAAGCTAAAATTCATATGTTATAATCATGTAAATTGCTATTGACACTACTTCAGATTCAAGAACTTCTACCAGAAAGATTACAGCAAAATGGAACAATAGCTTAGAAGTTCATTATTTTCCTCACAGAATTTCATTATCAACAACTAATACATATTGAGCATGCTGTTACAAGACACCATGCCAGGCATAATGAATAGATGTAAATGTGTAAGACATGTTCCCAGCCTTTTAACATCTGGTTGAGTGGGCCGGGCATGGTGGCTCACGCCTGTAATCCCAGCATGTTGGGAGGCTGAGGTGGGTGGATTACCTGAGGTGAGGCGTTCAAGACCAGCCTGACCAACATAGTGAAACCCCATCTCTACTTAAAAAAAATACAAAAATTAGCCAGGTGTGGTGGCAGATGCCTATAATCCCCAGCTACTCAGGAGGCTGAGATGTGAGGATTGCTTGAACCTGGGAGGTGGAGGGTGCAGTGAGCCGATGTCACACCACGGCACTCCAGTCTGGATGATACAACAAGGCTCTATCTAAAAAAAAAAATCTGGTTGAGTGGACAGAACACAGATATAGCCCATAACCAACCATTTATGGTAGCCTACAGATGAATGAATACACTAAATGAATGATACAGAAGAGGAAGTAATCTCTGGAGATTGCAACAGTCAGAAAATATATTGTGGAGGCAGGAATCCATGCCTGGATTTTATCTAACATTTATTCCTTCAATCATTTGCCATACATTCAGTAGTTCTTCAGTTGGGCATCATGCTTAATGCATGTAAGACTTAAAGGGAAATGGTGTACAGCCTGGATAAAAGGCATGAGAGTCATGGGAGATAATACGATTCCACTGCCAGAATAGTACCATTCAAATGTATAGTGTACTCTTCTCTCACATCCACCTGTCACTTGTTGAGTGTCTCCTACCTGCTGAGAACTCTGCTAGATCCCTAAATGAAGTAAAAGTCTGGTCACTGTCTGCAAAGACTCACAAAACATTTAAATAATGTCTGTGTAAGAAGAAATGCCCAAATAGTCCTTGTTGTGTAACAAGAGGACTTTGCATCACATAGTATAGGCTCAAAGAAATGCTACAAGGGGAACATGATGCATGCATACTCAGGATTCCTGCCATCCAACTTTTGGAAAGAATATAACTGGACACACCATGGTTGTGCTGCAGGAGGACACAGGTCCCCTGCCACCTTGCATACTTACAAAAGCATTAAGAGAGGCAGGGATCACTCAAACAATTTGGGAGATCTAGCCTAGCTAGTACAAGAAAAAACATCTTTTCTCAGATGCTAATTTGCATATCAGCACTGGGTTCAACTAGAGGCCTTGAAACTTATACGCCTCCCAGCCACCTGTTGCCCTGTTGAGGGAGGGCCAACGTGCTCATCCAGGAATGAAATAGTTTAAGTCTTCTCAGAAATGTAGTTCAGAGTAAGGTGAGATGGAAAGATAGATTCACAGATGGAAGTTGGATAGGTAGGGGGAAAACACTGGGCCTTTTTTTTTTTAAGACAAGGTCTCTCTGTGTCACCCAAGCTGAAGTGCAATGGTGCTATCATGGGCCACTGCAGCGTTAACTCCTGAGGCCCAAGGAATCCTCCCGCCTCAGCCTCCTAAAGAGCTGAGACTATAGATGCATGTCACCACACCCAGCTAATATTTTTTTTTCATTTTTTGTAAAGATGGGGGGGTCTCCCTGTGTTGCCCAGGCTTATTTCTGAAGACTTTTTTGTTTGTAAGACAGGGTCTCACTCTTTCACCTAGGCTGGAGTGTGGTGATGCAATATAAGCTCACTGCAGCCTTGAACTCCTAGTCCTAAGCAATCCTTCCACCTTAGCCTCCTGAGTAGTCAGGACCACAAGCACACACCACAACACCTGCCTAATTTTTTTTTTTTTAGAGACAGTGTCTCACTATGTTGCCCAGGCTGGTCTCAATCTCTTGAGCTCAAGTGATCCTCCAACCTCAGCCTCCTAAAGTGCTGGGATTATAGGCATGAGCTACCATGTCCAGTTGGGCATTCTAAGCAAGAGGCTGACATAGGCAGAGGTGCAGAGCCAGGAAAAAGGATGTCTTGTTCCCTGTAGCAACCTAAGTGCTCAATACAGTGCTGAGCAATAGTAGGTATTCAGTAAATATTTTGTTGGATGGCTGAAAGACATTCAGACCACCTGCATGCCTAGGGCATCTCAAACTTGGTGCATAAAAGGAGTAGCAGTGTCGTGGGGAATAACCAGAGCACCAAGACAAAACAACCACAGTTTTACCAGATTTACTGATAAGTAAATTAAAACTCAAAACAAATTAAACATATATAAATATATAATTTGTTTCAATTTTATATGTTATATATGAATGTATGGTATACATATGCATATAAATTGCAAAGTTCCAATAAATTCTTAAAATAAAATGTAACACTTGAGAGAAATTTGTCTTTTTTGGTACCTCCAGGCAATGCTCAGACCCCTGGGAAACAGTCGTTCAGTCTTCTCTGCCATTAGGGATATAAAAGTGGAAAAGCTTGAAAAGTAGTACTGGATTCCTACTGAGCAAAAGTAAAAGAAAAAAAGTAGCCAGCCATGGTGGCTCATGCCTGTATCCCAGCACTTTGGGAAGCTAAGGCAGGGGGATCACCTGAGGTCAGGAGTTCAAGACCAGATTGGCCAAAATGGTGAAACCCCATCTCTACTAAAAATACAAAAAAATTAGCCAGGCATGATGGTGGGTGCCTGTAATCCTAGCTACTTGGGAGGCTGAGGCAGAAGAATCTCTTGAACCCAGAGGCAGAGATTGCAGTGAGCTGAGATTATGCCACTGCACTCCAGCCTGGGTGACAGAGTGACTCCATCTGAAAAAACTGGAAGCATTCCCTTTGAAATCTAACACTAGACAAGGAGGCCCTCTCTCATCACTCATATTGAATACAGTATTGGAAGTGCCAGCCAGAGCAATCAGGCAAGAAAAAGAAATAAAGGGTATTCAATTAGGAAAAGAGGAAGTCAACTTGTCTCTTTGTAGATAACATGATTGTATATTTAGAAGACCCTGTCATCTCAGCCCAAAATCTCCTGAAACTAATAAGCAACTTCAGCAAAGTCTTAGAATACAAAATGAATGTGCAGAAATCACAAGTATTCCTACACACCAATAACAGACTAACAAAGAGCGAAATCAAGAGTGAACTCCCATTCACAATTGCTACAAAGAGAATAAAATATCTAGGAATACAACTAACAAAGGATGTAAAGGACCTCTTCAAGGAGAACTACAAACAACTGCTCAACGAAATAAGAGAGGACACAAACAGATGGAAAAACATTCTGTGTTCATGGTTAGGAAGAACAATATCATGAAAATGGCCATACTGCCCAAAGTAATTTATACATTCTATGCTATCTCCTTCAAGCTACCAATGACCTTCTTCACAGAACTGGAAAAAATCACCTTAAACTTCATATGGAACCAAAAGAGAGCCCACGTAGCCAAGACAATCCTAAGCAAAAAGAAAAAGCTGGAGACATCATGCTACCTGACTTTAAAATATACTACAAGGCTACAGTAATCAAAACAGCATGGTACTGGTACCAAAACAGAGATATAGACCAATGGAACAGAACAGAGGCCTCGGAGGCAATGCCACACATCTACAACCATCTGATCATTGACAAACCTGACAAAAACAAGCAATGGGGAAAGGAGTCCCTGTTTAATAAATGGTGTTGGGAAAACTGGCTAGCCATGTGCAGAAAGCAGAAACTGGACCCCGTCTCCTGACACCTTACACTAAAATTAACTCCAGATGGATTAAAGACTTAAACATAAGACCTAACACCATAAAAACCCTAGAAGAAAACCTATGCAAAAGCGTTCAGGATGTAGGTATAGGCAAGGACTTCATGACTAAAACACCAAAAGCAATGGCAACAAAAGCCAAAATAGACAAATGAGATCTAATTAAACTCCAGAGCTTCTGCACAGCAAAAGAAACAATCATTAGAGTAAACTGGCAACCAACAGAATGG
>CAUYLG010057400.1:0-15237 GCA_963573385.1 Cacajao melanocephalus
TGTTTAGAAGTGTTTCCTCTCATCAGCCCCAAAATCTTAAGCTAATAAGCAACTTCAGCAAAGTCTGTGGATACAAAATCAATGTGCAGAAATCCCTAGCACTCCTATACACCAATAACAGACAAACAGAGAGCCAAATCATGAGCAAACTCCCATTCACAATTGCTACAAAGGGAATAAAATACCTAGGAATATAGCTAACAAAGGATGTGAAGGATGTCTTCAAAGAGAACTACAAACCACTGCTCAAGGAAATAAGAGAGGACACAAACGGATGGAAAGACATTCCATGCTCACGGTTAGGAAGAATCAATATTGTGAAAATGGCCATACTGCCCAAAGTAATTTATGGATTCAGCACTATCCCTATGAAGCTACCATTGACCTTCTTCACAGAACTAGAAAAAACTACTTTAAACTTCATATGCAACCAAAAGAGAGCCCGCATAGCCAAGACAATCCTAAGCAAACAGAACAAAGCTGGAGGCATCACACTACCTGACTTCGAACTATACTACAAGGCTACTGTAATGAAAACAGCATGGTACTGGTACCAAAACAGAGATATAGACCAATGGAACAGAACAGAGGCCCCGGAAGTAACACTACACATCTACAACCATTTGATCTTTGACAAACCTGACAAAAACAAGCAATGGGGAAAGGGTTCCCTGTTTAATAAATGGTGTTGGGAAAACTGGCTAGCCATCTGCAGAAAGCTGAAACTGGACCTCTTCCTTACATCTTACACTAAAATTAACTCCAACTGGATTAAAGATTTAAGCATAAAACCTAACACCATAAAAAACCCTAGAAGAAAACCTAGGCAAAACCATTCAGGACATAGGCATAGGCAAGGACTTCATGACTAAATACCAAAAGCAATGTCAATAAAAGTGACAATAGACAAATGGGATCTAATTAAACTTAAGATTTTCTTTTTTTTTTTTTGAAAGAAAGAAAAACAGAAGAAAGTGAGAGTGAAAGAAAGAAAAAAAAGAATGTAAGAGAGAAAGAGGAAGAGAAAGAGGGAGAGAGAAACTTAAGATTTTCTGCACAGCAAAAGAAACAATCATTAGAGTGAACCGGCAACCAACAGAATGGGAAAAAATCTTTTCAATCTACCCATCTGACAAAGGCCTAATATCCAGAATCTACAAAGGACTAAAGTAGATTTAGAAGAAAAAAAAAAACAAACAAACCCATTCAAAAGTGGGTGAAGGATATGAACAGACACTTTTCAAAAGAAGACATTTATGAGGCCAACAAACATATGAAAAATGTTCGTCACTAGTCATTTGAGAAATGCAAATCAAAACCACATTGAGATACCACCTCACACCAGTTAGAATGGCGATCATTAAAAAATCAGTAGACAACAGATGCTGGAGGGGATGTGGAGAAATAGGAACACTTATACACTGTTGGTGGGAGTGTAAATTAGTTCAACCATTGTGGAAGACAGTGTGGCGATACCTCAAGGATCTAGAAATACAAATTCCATTTGACCCAGCAATCCCATTACTGGGTATATATCCAAAGGATTATAAATCTTTCTATTATAAAGACACATGCACAGGTATGTTCATTGTGGCACTATTTACAATAGTAAATACCTGGAACCATCCCAAATGCCCATCAATGATAGACAGGACAAAGAAAATATGGCACATATACATCATGGATTACTATGCAGCCATTAAAAAATGATGAGTTCATGTCCTTTGTAGGGACATGGATGAATCTGGAAACCATCATTCTCAGCAAACTGACACAGGAACAGAAAACCAAACACCACATGTTCTCACTTATAGGTGGGTGCTGAACAATGAGCGCACATGGACACAGGGCAGGGAACATTACACATTGGGGTAGGTGGGGAGGGCTAAGGGAGGGACAGTAGGGGGTGGAGAAGTTGGGAGGGATAACATGGGGAGAAATGCCAGTTACAGGTGACAGGAGGATGGAGGATGCAAACCACCTTGCTAAGTATGTACCTATGCAACAATCCTGCATGGTCAGCACATGTACCCCAGAACCCAACGTACAATTAAAAAAAAAATGTTTCCATAGAAACAAGTTGGTAAGTAAGTATCATTCTATAAGACTGCTGATTTTTAAAAATATTTAGATAAAAAAATCTCCATGATAGATCAATAATGTCTAATTTCAAAGGAAAAAATATCTGGGCTAACAAGGATAGGTAGAAGAGGAAATAAAATTTTAGAACATATCCAAAAATGAACTTCAGAAACTAAATGATTTAACATGTTTGGGGTGGGGTCTGGGTATTGGCAATAGCTGGATGCACCTGCTACCAATTTTAAGTTGTTGTAGTGTAGTTTATGTGCTTGGACTCTGGAGCTAGAGTGCCTGAGTAATATTGCTGGCTAGGTGATGTTGAGGTAACTAGTTTTCTAAGAAAAAGCTGTGTGATCTTGAGCTGTTAACTTAGTAACTATGAGGTTAAGTGTACAAGTAGGTGAAATTGTGACAATACAGGATCTCCCTCAAGGGACTGTTGTCAAGATTAAATGTATTAATACCTATCATGAACTTAAAATAATTGATTGATACCACAGACAGTTAAACTTTTGTGAGGCCTGAAACTTACACAGTTTTCCAGCATTTCTATAACAAAATAAAATAAGAATGTAAAATTAGATATGAGATAAAGTGGTATCACTGAAAAAGGCAGAGTAAAGACCTCAAAAATCTTCCCCTCCAAAAGCTATGTAAACACTTATAACTTGTTAACATCAACCTTTTCAGCAAGCTGTTATTTAACTAAAGGCTTCAGCAATCCAGGGATGAGTTATTTAAGAACACAGCTTGTGGAATTGCTCCCAAAACTTTTGAGGTAGTTTTATGTTTATTTTACAAAAAGAAGAAACTGAGGTTTGGGGAGGTTAAAATCTTGCCTTACTGTATTGAAAGAGGGAAACAACGAATATTATGGTGGATAAATTTGGCAGACACTGCCTTAGCTGATGCCCAAGGTCAGCATCAACAGGGATGAAACGTGTTGATGGCATGGACCCTTGATATGATATGTGAGAATAACACTCCTGCATTTTTTCTCCCCCAAAGTTCATCATCCAAGTGTAATCTTGAAAAAAACCATGAGACAAATCCAAATAGAGGGACATTCTACAAAATACCTGACCAATACTTCTCAAAACTGTCAAGGTCATCATAAAACAAGAAAAGACTAAGAAACTCACAGCCAAGAGGCATGTAAGGAGATATGAAGAATAACTGTAATGTGGGATTCTGGATGGGATCCAGAACAGAAAATATACCTAGTAAAAAACTAAGAAAATTCAAATCAAGTATGAATTTTAGTTAATAGCAATGCATCACATTGGCTTGTTAATTGTGACAATACTATTTTCTAATAGTACCATATTAATATAAAATGTCAATAGTAGGGGATACTGGGAATGGGGCTATGGGAACTCTACTATCTCTGCACCTTTTCTGTAAGTATAGAACTATTCTAAAATTTTTAAAAGTTTATTTTTAAAAATCTGCCTCAAAGAACCTAGTTAGTGTGTGGAGGAATTGAAATTCAGATTCATGGTGTTTGCATTATACAAAGCTACTATATTAGTGCCCTAACAAAATGCCAGACTGAGTGGCTTCACAACAGAAATGTTTCTCACGGTTCTGGAGGCTGGAGAGCAGTTGGAGACCCAGGTGTCGTCTGGTTGGGTTTCTCATGAAGCCTCTCCTTGGCTTGCTGATGGCTGCCTTCTCGCTATGTCCTCACATGAGTGTTCCTCTACACGTGCATCCCTGGTGGCTCTGTGTCCACATTTCCCCTTCTTGTAAGGACACCAGTCCTAGTGGATTGGGCCCGACCTAACTAACATATTAATTTCATCATCATCATCTCTTTAAAGACCCTATTTTCAAGTGCATTCTGAGGTGTGAGGCCAGGGGATCGGGGTCAAGTTCAACATATGAATTTTGGAGAAACAACTCAGCCCATAAAAGGTACTTTCCAAATTTGGAAATAAAACCATGTTCCTTTACTAATGATTCCATCTTACATTTTCAAAGGGGTGGATGATACTTTGGCAGCTCTAACTGTGTGGGAATCCTAGCTGGAGTTTCAGGCCCTGCTTTTCATTTCATCTAAAGCACCTGCGTCCTCTGCCTGGCACTGGCTGCTCAGCCTTCATCCTTAAATCCCTGTGTTTTCTCCTTTCCTTCTGCACACAGACTTTTCTCTCTCATCTTATTTTATTCTCACTGGGATTCTCAGCCTTTGCCTGCATATGTGTCTAACAATGTTCTTTCCTTACCCCAGCCTCTTCTTTTTGAGACCATTGCCATTTAATGACTACCAGATTTTTGGTTTTTTACTCCCATTTAAAAGTTACTAGGTACTAGCAGTTTTTAAAATCCTTCTAGAAATGTTGATAACATTTTTATGAGATTCTAAACTTTCCTTTTCCTTGCTTATCTTAGGTCTTGGGTGAATCCAAAGATTCAGGCAGGTGCTGTTTTCTGAGGTTCTAACTTCTTGGAAATTACAGCCACAAGAGAATGTTAATAGGAAATACAAAATGTCAAAGGATTTAAAATAATAATAATTTGAACTGGGAATGTTTTATTTAAGCTTTAAAATTATGTTATATAAATAAATTACATGGGCTTGCATGAGCTATAAGGTTTCTCTAAACATCAAAAGGATTTTCAAAGAGCAATGATGTCTATAATTAAAGTGGTAAATCTTTAAATAAGTAGTAATTAAATTATGCAGGAGCTCTTGAAGAACTTGCTGGAAATAAAGATGAAACAGGAAGTTAGGGTATAACCACTAATTTTATATATATATATATATATATATATATATATATATGCATACACATGCACACATATATTTGTATGCATATATATACACATATACTCTGGTTTGGTATGGTTTTGAGGCATTAACTATGTTAATATTAAAAATGAACTATAAGTTTCTTACTGGTAGTTCTGCTTTTAGCTCTTTGAGGAATCATCATCATGCTTTCCACAATGGTTGAACAAATTGACACTCCCGTCAACAGTGTATAAGTGTTCCCTTTTCTTCACAACCTCACCAGCATCTATTGTTTCTTGACTTTTACGTGATAGCCATTCTGACTGGAGTGAGATGGTATTTCACTGTGGTTTTGATTTGCATTTCTCTAATGATCAGTGATATTAAGCTTTTTTTTCATATGCCTGTTGGTCACAGGTATGTTTTCTTTTGAAAAGTGTTCAGGTCCATTGCCCACTTTTAATGGGGTTATTTGTTTTTCTCTTGTAAATTTAAGTTCCTTATAGATGCTGGATAGTAGACCTTTGTCAGATGCATAATTTGCAAATATTTTCTCCTATTCTGTATGTCGTCTGTTTACTCTGCTGATACTTTCTTTTGTTGTGCAGAAGCATTTAAGTTTAATTATATCCCACTTGTTAATTTTGGATTTTGTCGTGATTGTTTTTGGTGTCTTTGTCATGAAACCTTTGCCTGTTCCTATGTCCAAGATGGCATTGTCTACGTTGTCTTTGAGGGGTTTTATAGTTTTGGGCTTTACATTTAAGTGTTTATTTCATCTTGAGTTGATTTTTGTATGTGATGTAAGGAAGGGATCCAGCTTCAATCTCTGCTTATGACTAACCTATTATCCTAGCACCATTTATTGAATAGGGAGTCTTTTCCCCATTACTTGTTTTTGTCAGCCGTGTCAAAAATCAGATGATTGTACGTGTGTGGCCTTATTTCTGCACTCTCTATTCTGTTTCATTGGTCTATGTGTCTGTTTTTGTACCAGAACCATGCAGTTTTAGTTACTGTAGCTCTGTAGTATAGTTTGAAGTCAGATAATGTGATTCCACTAGCTTTTTTCTTTTTACTTAGGATTGTCTTGGCTATTCAGGCTCTTTTTTTTGAGGGTCCATATGAATTTTAAAATAGTTTTCTCTAGTTCTGTGAAGAATGTTGTTGGTAGTCTGATATGAAGAACATTGAATCTGTAAATTGCTTTAGGCATTATGGCCATTTTAATGATATTGATTCTTGCTATCCATGAGCATGGGATATTTTTCCATTTGTTTGTGTCTTCTCAGATTTCTTTGAGAAGTGTTTTGTAGTTCTCATTATAGAGATCTTTCATCTCCCTATAATTTCTAGGTAATTTACTCTTTTTGTAGCAATCATGAATGGAATTACCTTTCTGATTTGGTGTTTGGTTTGGCTGTTGGTGGTGTTTAGAAATGCTAGTGATTTTTGCACATTGATTTTGTATCCTGAAACTCTGCTGAAGTTGTTTATCAGCTGAAGGAGGTTTTGGGATGAAACCATGGGGTTTTCTAGATACAGAATCATGTCATCTGCAAACAGGGATAATTTGACTTTCTCTCTTCCCATTCAAATGCCCTTTATTTCTTTTTCTTACCTGACTGATCTGGCTAAGACTTCTATTACTATGTTGAATAGGAGTGGTAAGAGAGTGAGGATTCTTGTCTTGTGCCAGTTTTCAAGGGGAATGCTTCCAGCATCTTTTCATTGATTTGCATATATTGAACCAACTTTGCATTCCAGAGATGAAACCTACTTGATCATGGTGGATTAGCTTTTTGATGTGCGGCTGGATTTGGTTTGCAAGTATTATTTTGAGGATTTTTGCCTTGATGTTCATCAAGGATATTGGCCTGAAGTTTTCCTGTGTCTCTGCAAGGTTCTGGTATCAGGATGATGCTGGCTTCATAGAATGATTTGGGAGGAGTTCCTTCTCCTCAATATTTTGGAATACTTTTAGCAGGAATGGTACTAGCTCTTCCTTGTACATCTGGTGGAATTCAGCTGTAAATTCATCAGATCCTGGGCTTTTTTTTTCAGTTGATAGGCTTTTTATTACTGATTTGATTTTAAAGCTCATTACTGGTCTGTTCAAGGGGTCAGTTTTTTTCGTTCAGTCTTGGGAGGATGTATGTGTCCAGGAGTTTGTCCATTTCTTCTAAGTTTTCTAGTTTGTGTGCATAGAAGTGTTTGTAGTAGTCTCTGATGGTCATTTTTAATTCTGTGGGGTCAGTGATAACATCTTCTTCATCATTTCTCACTATGTTTATTTAGATCTTCTCTCTTTTCTTCTTTATGAGTCTAGCTACCAGTCCGGTCTATCTATCTTATTAATTTATTTAAAAAAAACCAAAAAAAAAAAACAAAAAAAAACCAACTCCTGGATTCATTGATCTTTCTAATGGTTTTTTATGTCATTATTTTCTTTAGTTCAACTCTGATTTTGGTTATTTCTTTTCTTCTGCTAGCTTTGGGGTTGATTTGCTTGTACCTCTCTAATTCCTTAAGTTGTAGTGTTATGTTGTTAATTTGAGATCTTTCTACCTTTTTGATGTGGGCATTTAGTGCTATGAATTTCCCTCTTAACATTGCCCTAGCTGCATCCCTGAGATTCTGGTACATTGTATCTTTGTTCTCATTAGTTTCAAAAAACATCTTGATTTCTGCACTAACTTCATTATTTACCCAAAAGTCATGCAGAAACATGTTGTTTAATTTCCATGTAATTGAATAGTTTTGAGTGATATTCTTAGTCTTGACTTCTGTTTTTATTGCACTGTGGTCTGAGTGTGTTTGGTGTGATTTGTTTTTGTTTGTTGGTTTTTTTTTTTTTTTTTCCATTTGCTGAGGATCATTTTAGGTCCAATTATGTGGTTGATTTTGTAGTATATGCAATGTGGTAATGAGAAGAATGTATATTCTGTTGTGTTTGGGTGGAGAGTTCTTTAGAGATCTATCAAATTTATTTAGTCCAATGTTGAGTTCAGTTTCTGAATATCGTTGTTCATTTTCTACTTCAATGATCTGTCTAATACTGTCAGTGGAGTGTTGAAGTCTCTCACAGTTATCGTGCCTGAGTCTATATCTTTTTGTAGGTCTCTAAGTACTTGCTTTATTTCTGGGTGTTCCTGTGTTGGGTGCATATATATTTGGACTAGTTAGGTCTTCTTGTTGAATTGAACCCTTTGCCATTATGTAATGTGCTTCTTTGTCTTGTTTTATTTTTATTAATTTAAAGTCTGTTTTGCCTGAAATTAGGATTGCAACCCTGCTTTTTTCTGTTTTCCATTTTCTTGAAAGCTTTTCCTCCATCTTTTTATTTTGGGCCTGTGGATATCATTACACGTGAGATAGGTCTCTCGGAGACAGCATACTATTGGGTCTTGCTTTTTTATCTAGTTTACCACTCTGTTTCTTTTAAGTGAGGGCATTTAGCCCATTTACATTAATGGTTAGTATTAATATGTGTGCATTTGATCCTGTCATTGAGCTGTGACCTGGTTACTATGTTGGGATGTTAGTGTGGTTGCTTTCTAATGACACTGGTCTGTGTGTTTAAGTGTGTTTTTGTATTATCTGGTAGTAGTCTTTCCTTTCTATGTTTAGTGCTCCTTTCAAGATCTCATGTAAGGCAGGTCTGGTGATAACAAACTCCTTCAACGTTTGCTTATCTAAAAAAAAAAATCGTATTATTTCTCCACTTAGGAAGCTTGGTTTGGCTGAACGTAAAATTCTTGGTTGAAGATTTTTTCTTTTAGAATGTTGAGTATAGGTGCCAATCTCTTCTGGCTTATAGGGTTTTTTTTTGAGAGGTCCACTGTTAGCCTCTCAAGTGAAAGGAGTTTCCTTTGGAGGTTACCTTCCCTTTCTCTCTAGCTGCCTTTAACATTCTTTCATTTCAACCTTGGAATATCTGACAGTATGTGTCTTGGAGATAAACATCTTGTGTAGAATCTGTCAGGAGTTTCCTAAACTTGACTGTTGGCCTTCTAGCAAAATTGAAGAAGTTTTCATGGATGATGTCCTGAAATATGTTTTCTAAATTGTTTGCTCTCTCCCCTTCCCTTTCTGGGATACCAATGATTCATAGATTTGGCCTCTTTACATAATCCCATACTTCCCAGAGATTCTATTCATTCTTTTTTGTTACTTTTTCTTTATTTTTGTCTAACTGTCTTATTTCAGAGAGCCAGTCTACAAGTTCTGAGATTTTTTTTCTCATCTTGGTTTATTCTGCTGTTAATAGTTATGATTACATTGTGAAATTCTTGTATTGTGTTACTCAGCTCTACCAAACCCATTAAATTCTTTTTCTTATTTGTTTGTTTGTTTGTTTTGAGATGAAATCTAACTCTGTCACCAGGCTGGAGTGCAGTGGCACGATCTCGGTTCACTGCAATCTCCATCTCCCAAGTTCAAGTGATTCTCTTGCCTCAGCCTCCCAAGTAGCTGGGATTACAGACACACACCACCACATTCAACTAATTTTTGTATTTTTAGTAGAGACAGAAGGTTTCACCATGTTGGCCAGGATGGTCTCAATCTCCTGACCTTGTGATCTGCCTGCCTCAGCCTCCCAAAATGCTGGGATTACAGGCATAAGCCACCATGCCCAGCCAAGAATACTTCAGTTTTACGTTATCATGTACCAGTAAAATTTTCTTTTTCATAGAATATTTAGAGTGAAAATGTTACATAGTTAGATCCTATTTTATTGCTGAAAATATTTAAAGTGCTATTAAAATATGATGTTAAAGATATTTTTCAAGTATTTTAAAACTTTTTTAAATGACTCAAGGAAAATATATTGTACAGGTTCTTTTGTATAATAAATATTGCAGTCTTGAGACTATTTACTTGGACTTTAGAACTTGTAGTTATTTAAATAAAAATCAGACAAAGCTCTAATGCCCATTGAAATTCACAGTGTGCCTGACTTTAAGATATTTAATTAGGGAGTTTTATGATGCGCAGATTGTAAATTCATATTGTAGGGAATTGGTATTTTAAAAATTTTCTATTTCTTTCAAATAATCACATTCGAGGCAAGGCTTTCCATATCAACAAATGAAAACAAGAAAGGCACAAAAGCAAATGAAATTTGTTCTTGTTTGTTATGAGCTCCAAATCTGAGTATTTCCATATGAGATTATCTTTCTGTTGCCTTTTGTATAATGTAGGCCAAGATGTTTTGACTCCTTGAGCTGGGATGTTTGCACATGGTTCTGAGCAACAGCATTATCTGAAGGCCACCTTTGCTTCCCATTCAGGGCTTACAATAGCACTCACCTCCCACTTGTATCACAGAAAATTACATGCTCATTAGAACTGGGCTATAATTGTGATAAAAGGGGTATTTTCTTTGGAATCTGAAGTGTCTGTTAATATTCTAAATTTTAGTAGTACATGACGAGTAGGCTATTGTTCACAGCGGAAACAGAAGCAATTCTATCATAGTGAATTATTAAATGTGAATTACTTTAAGGTTTTATTAGCATGTTCACACTTTTATTTTAAACTTAGAGTGTGGATATCAGTTTGGAATCCTTCATACACAGTTTTGAGCCTCTAATATTTCATTATGATGATTTAATGCATGAACAGATGGCCTGGCAGGAATGGCTGGCTGCACTTCAATCCATGACCCATCCATCGTTTAGTGCTGTGGCTGGGGGAGCTGCCCTCCATGGTCTACACTTCCCAGCCCCTCAGCCTGCAGGGCTGGCCATGTCACTAGCTCTCCAATAGAATGTGAACAGAGGGAGTGTGTAGCATTTCCAGACCAAGACTTTTAGACGCGGACTTCACTTTTGATTCATTTTCTCTTCTGCTCCCTAGAGGAAACACAGATCCAAGGAAATGGAACCCTGAATTAACACCAGGGAATGATGCTTGGTGCCTGGGAATATCAATTTTAGTCTATTTTTTTCAACTGATAAATAAGCTTTTATTGTGTGGCACCATTAACCTTTTGAGATTCTTCATTATCACAGCTGAGCCTCTCTTTATCAAAGTGGAGAAAATTAGTTAGAGTGGAATAAAACACAATTTAGAGGGCAAAGTGAGAATGAAGGAACAGGGATGACCTTCCCCAGTTCACACATATCAGAGGCTGGTCCTCACTTCCAGAAAGTGCTATAGGGTGGAGTTTGATGTCATGTCCATTTTGTGCATGTGTCAAAAATGTAAACAGTAAGTAAAGTTACTGGGAGGCACCAGGATGCTCGGCCAGAAACAGCTGCTGTTGGAGGCTCCCGCTGAGAATGAAAATGGTGAGTGAATCCTACACTGGCAAGTGAGGTATCCAGGTTCTCTCATTGGAACTGACTAGAAGATTGGTGCGACCCACAGAGAATAAGGAAAAGCCAAGTGGTGTGACGGCTCAGCTGGGAGCCACCCAGGGCAAGGGGAACTCCCACCCCTGCCAAGGGAAGCAGTTAGTGATCGTGGTATCCTACCTGAGAAACCATACTTTATCTACGGATCTGTGCAATTCGTGGATCAGGAGATCCCCTTCATGAGCCTATGCCACTAGGGCCTTGGGTCCCAAGCACAGAGCTGTGCAGATTCTCCGTGGCCACTTGGCTGGAGACTGCCTAAGACTACCGAGTTCCTGGGGGGAGGGGTGGCAGCCATCACTGCAGCCCTAGTCTGTCGTTTTTCCCCTGCTGGAGTTAGGGAGAATGGATGGTTTGGACCCATGAGGAATTCCACACAGTGCAGCACTGCAGCTGTGGCAGATCGTGGCCAGGCTGCCTCTTTAGGCCAGATCCTGACCTATCCCTCCTTACCAGTTGGGGCCTCCCTGCAGGATTTTAGCAACTCAAGCCAGGGACTTGGGGACAGAACTTTTATCTCCCTGGGATTGAGCCCCTGAGGGGAGGGGCAGCTGTGGTCTCCTTGGATCTGCAGACTTAGTGTTTACCTCTGCTGGCTCTAAGGAATCTGGGCAGTCCAGACAAGCAAGATCCCCCCAGAGCAGTGCATCCCTCCATGAAGGGGCAGCCAGAGTGCTTCATTAAGTGGGTCCCTGATCCTGTGTCTCCTGACTGGGTAAGATCCCCCAACAGGGGTACCCCACTCCCAGTGGCTCCAGCACTCCAGCCTTTTTGCTCTTACTCAGACATGCCAGGCACGCTCCCAACTCAGAGCCTGTGCCCCTGTGAGATAAAAGATCAGGCAACAGTGATTCCAAGATTTTGATTCACAGTAGCTGAGCTAATGATGCCTTTATTCAGAAGGGGAGGAGGCTATGTTTTTAAAAATATATATTAGGAAAAAATTCAAACATAAGCAAAATAAGAAAGAATAGTACAAAAACTTTCCACAAAGCCATCACCCAGAAATAGTAACCATCAAGTCCCTGAGATACTTGTTTCATTTGTACTTTAACATGATTTGCCTTCCTCTGCCTCCCATACCAGCACCACCACCACAGGGCTATTTAAGCAAATATCAGACTTTGCATGATTTATTTTTATCATTATTTTATATTGTAGACAATATTTTTAAAACAATCACAATACTGTCATCTCTAAGAAATGAACAATTACTTCCTAATATTATTGAGCAGTCATTCAGTGTTCAAACTGAAAAAACTGGTTTTGATAAATCATGGCAATCAGAATTTTGCTTTAGATACATTAAGTTGTAGATACTCTGCTTTTAAATAATTCATTCCCTAGCTCAAAGAAGAATAAATTCAAATAGTTAAGCAGAAGTCATATCTTGAGACTCTTAAGTGCACTAATGAGCATGTAGTAACTATGAACTGGGTTCATTTTCTTAATATTTTTGAAGTTCTGTAGACATGATATGGTTCGTGGATAATTTACCTTTAAGGGGCCCAAGAAAGAGACTCAGGGCTCTGGTAATGATGGTTTCGTGTGTGTGTGCATGTGTGTCTGAGAGTGTGTGTCTGAGAGTGTGTGTGTGTGTGTGTGTGTGTGTAGGTCTCTGTGTATGTGTGTGTATGTGTGTGAGTGTGCCTGTGTTTATGGGAATGTGTATGTATATGTCTATGTGTCTGTGTGTATGTGTGAGTGGGTCTGTGTGTTTATGTGACTGTGTGTGTCAGTGTGTGTGTGTGTGTGTGTGTGTCAGTGGGTCTGTGTGTATATGTGTGTGAGTGTGTTTCAGTGAGTGTGTGAAGCTGTGTGTGAGAGTGCATGTGTGAGTGCGTGTATGTGTGTGTGTGTGATGGATATCAGGATTCTTCCGGAAAGAGCTTTGTAGCTTTCATTTGACTCTCAGTGTGGTCCTTGACACTCAGCACATGAGCCTTGATGCAGCACAGTCCCTCAATGGAGCTGAAATGTGCGCAGACACACAACACTTTAACGCTACAACTAGAGGGAACTCCGTATTTTCCCAACTGGTGTACTTGGCCTTGCGTGCCTTCCAGACAGAGATTTAATAATCTAGCATTTAACAATCTAGTGGTTATTAAGAGATGTGAGCTAATCACTGTCATAAATGACTCTTAGAAATCTGTCCTAACCCCACCACTTGTGATTTTCCCCCTTAAGGGGATGGGTACTTCATTGTCTTTTAAGTACTCGTCTTATGAGAGATCTCATATGTTCTAAGATTCTGTTCGAAGTTAAGTACTCTTAAATCACGCAAAGTTATATCTATGCATTGTTTATAAAATTTGACCATATTAACTTCTGGGCTCTCATATGCATTTATCTCTGACTTTGGATCCAAGTTTAGAAATATTATATAACAAAAACATGGCTCCCATGATAGAACTCCACACTCTGAAACAAAAAGCTGATAACTAGGGGGAACTAATGGAAAGATTTTTAAAATATATTTTATATTTTTCCTTAGTATTCTGAAAGGATATTATTAATTTTTAAAATCTCAGTGTCAGCTACTCTTTAATTTATTTTTTAAAATTGTGTACTAAAGTCTTTCTAAATAAGAAATGGTTTATGATACCAATAATTTAAATTCCTTTTAACTAAAAAAACCCCAGCGCTTTAAATGTTGCGTTTATCTCACATTCTGGTTTCATTATGATGCATCCTGAAGTGTGAATTTGTAACTAAGAGAGTCTCTAGGGTCGTCCTGAAAGCCGTGGAGCTCCTCATAGCCTTGGTGTCTTGTAACCAACTATGTAGTTTTTCCAAGGGTTTTAAGACCACATGTAATTATTAATAGTGCCAATTAGTAAGATAAATTGCTCAGATGGATATTCTTTGAATGATCTGAATAATATATTTAGCTTTATTTTGCGTGAATATAAAATTATGTCAAACAACACAGCAATATTAATCACATCCTGGGATGGGAACAATTCCTGATGGTTCCAGCAGGTGGCAGCATATATCACCAAAGCACAGAATCGCCTCTAAATGATCTGTGCCAAGGCTGCTCTCTCTCTTTTTCTTGTGACTGAGTTTTTCCTCTCTTTAATGTGAAAGGAAATGTATATCTATGGTAAGGATGAAATAACTTTTCAGAATGGAGATAATATATGGCACTAAGTAATAATGATAGGACTTTTTTACTGAGGATTAATTCCATGCTTCCATTCTAAGTACGTACTACATATCATTGCTCACAGCAACCTTTCTGTTGATATTCTGACTGTGCCCATTGTACAGACAAGAAAATTGAGGCAGGGACTTTGCCCAGGTTTTCACAGCCACTAAGTGAAAGAGGTGGGAGTTTAAACCAGATAGTCTGGTTCTAGTGGTCAGTCTTTTAACCACTGAACCATGTTGCTTAATTGTTGGAAATGTAATAAGGGATTAAAATTAAAAGTATTGAAGATGGCCGATTAACAACAGCTCGGGATTGTAGCTCCCAGTGAAAGCACAGAGAGCGAGTGGACGCCGCAATTTCAGACGAATTTCTGTAGCCCACAAACTGGGAGATTCCCGACGGAGGAGCCACACGTGTCGCCAGCTTGACTCTTTTGGCCGGCGCAGCTGTTTTGCCGTCACCCCGGCGTGGTGCAGCGCTTCTCAGTGCGGAGTATACATGACTGGGTGCCCTTTGAGTTGGGCTCGGCTGGTCCCATCCCCACCAGGAGAACAGAAATTGTAAGCGCCAAGGACTGAGAGTTTCACAGTACGCACAGCTGAACCCGGGAAGGCCTAGCTCTGTGGGGAAGGGGCGTCCGCCAAAGGAAAACTAAGAAACAGAAAAAACTTCATCACCAGCAAGCCAGACGTCCACTCAGACCCAATCTGAAAGTCGGCAATTACAAAGACGACAGGTGTATAAATCCACAAAAATGAGAAGAAACCAGTGCAAAAAGGCTGAGAACACCCGAAATCAGAATGCCTCTCCTCCTACAGGGGATCACAGCTCCTCATCAGCAAGAGAACAAGGCCTGATGGAGAATGAGTGCGATGAACTGACAGAATCAGGCTTCAGAA
>CAUYLG010057403.1:0-10538 GCA_963573385.1 Cacajao melanocephalus
ACGATTCTCAGCCCAGTGTGTATAAATGCTTTCCTTTATGGCTCGAACTCTTCATGTCTTGGTTGAGAAATCATTCTTTTTTTTTTTTTTCACACGGAGTCTAGCTGTGTCACCCAGGCTGGTATGCAATGGCATGATCTCAGCTCACTGCAGCCTCCACCTCCCAGGTTCAAGCAATTCTCCATCTCAGCCTCCCGAGTAGCTGGGACTTCAGGCGTGCACCACCATGCCCAGCTAATTTTGTATTTTTAATAGAGACGGGGTTTTGCCATGTTGGCCTGGCTGGTCTCGAACTCCTGGGCTCAAGCAGTCTGCCCGCCTAGGCCTCCCAACGTGTTGGGATGACGGGTGTGAGCCATCGCATGTGGCCCTTCTCAACAGTTTTGAGTTTTGCTTTTCGCATTTAGATCTCTGATCCACCTCAGATTTCTCAAATTTGGTTTTGTGCATGGCGTAAAATAGAACTGAAACATTTTCATCATCCATACAGATTGGCAATGATTCCAGCCCCATTTGTCAAAGTACCTGCCCTTTCCACACCAGATGACACAGAAAAGCCAGCCGCGGCCGCTGTCTGTCTAGAAACCTGGCATGCTCTCCGTCAGCTCGTCCCCTGGCAACTCCTCTTCATCCCTTAGTACCCACTGGTGGGCTCAGGCCTCCAGAAACCCCCGAGTTTCGTACCTCCCCTGGGCTCCCACTAGCTCTCTGTTCCCATCTGTCAACAGCAAAAAATAAGTGGACAAGCAGTGAGACCCCCGGGACCAGCCGTCAGAGGCTGGAGCTGCTTCTGTGACAGCTGTGTGGCTTTGGCCACGCTCCTTCACTCCTCCAAGCTCAGCCTCCTTGTCTACAAATACAAAACAAAGATTTTCGTGTGTTTCACAGTTTGTGGCAAATAGGAAGTAAAATCATCTTTATAAGCTTTCTGGCCTATCAGGAGGGCTTTAGTTTTTGTTTTTTTGTTTTGTTTTTTGTTTTTTTTGAGACAGGGTTTCACTCTTATTGCCCAGGCTGGCGTGCAATGGTGCAATCTCGGCTCACTGCAACCTCCGCCTCCCAGGTTCAGGCGATTCTCCTGCCTCAGCCTCCGGAGCAGCTGTGATCACAGGCATGCACCACCACACCAGCTAAGTTTGTAATTTTAGTAGAGACAGGGTTTCTCCATGTTGGTCGGGCTGGTCTCGAACTCCTGATCTCAGGTGATTCACCTGCCCAGGAGGGCTTTAGAAATGATTTATTCTGGCTCCACTGCTGCTTGCAGATGTGACAGCCACCTCTTTCTGCCAGACTGAGCACTGCCTGGGCATAGGAGCTGGGGCTGTCCCCAGGCCTGCCCGTGGGGTATTTGTGTTCCCCGAACTGGGAGAACCCACACAGCCCTGGATGAAGGCCGGAAGAAGGGAGGATGCCATTACAGCCACAGATGGGGAGAAGAAGAGCAAGCCTCAGGCGTGGCAGGGAAAGGGGGTTCCAGTTGACGTGGCTGCCCCGTCCCTTCCAGGCGTTCCTCTCACAGTGGAAAATCAGCCCTGGCATCTCCCAGCTAGAGACACAAAGCTCTGGCCAGTTCTGCGAGGACTTCTCCAGATGGCCCGGGCAGGCCTTGATCGCGTTCCGGCTGAACACTCTCCAGCCACCCTCGGCAGCCCTGAGCCGGGCACAGAGCAGGAGCGGCTCCGCACAGCTGCTGGGAACAGGAGTCCTCCCCCCGGTGCCACCTGGGCCTGCCCCTAACCCCCACCTGCCTGTCACCCCAGCAGGGACACCGCTGAGCAGGCTCAGCATTGAGATCTCAGGCTTCGATGTCCTCTTTCCAACTAAAAGTCGAAATGGGAACCTTGAAATGTTTAAAATGCCTCAGTTTTCTCAACAAGACTTCACCGGGCCCTCTCAGCATCCCGTGCTGTGATAAAAGCAAGAGATGGCAGAGGATGGAGACCCCACCCTGCCCTCCACGCAGGGGCAGCGACCCATGTCCCGGGTCACGTTCTCATTGTGAGAGAGGAGCTGGCGAGGCCGACAGAGCCGGCCAGTCACAGCGTCAGGGCCACTGGTCCTCCTGCCCAAGGGTTTGTCCTCACCACGGAGCACATTCACGACCAAGCCAGGTCCACCTCCCGCCCGGATCCCTCCGGTCAAACCTGGTTCTTCCTGTCAAAGGCAGCCCTTCATTTCGAAGAGCCTGGGCTTTGGGGCCAAATTGTCCATTCATTCATTCATTCATTCATTCATTCATTCATTCATCTCTGTGTGCTTCAAGGACCCCATCTGCAAAATGAGCATAAACTCAGCACCCACCCCACAGGAATGCAACGTGGATTTCCTCCGTGGGTGAGATCTCAGTTAATCACACTCTCTCTTTTACCCTGCCTGTGATTGGAACCTGCAGACGAAGACATCAGGCAGACAGGAATAAAAATAAAATATCACCTTAATCACTTGAAAAAAAAAAAGAGGCTGGGTTCAGAACATTTGCCGATGTGCAGCAATGACGTCCTAATGACACCAGGGTTAGGTCACTGCCGGCCACAAGCAGTACGGGCCACACAACCTCCCCAAGTGGGCTCCCACAGGCCTGCTGGCTGCAAGGAGCTGACCACGCTCAGAACTAGGGGCGAAGAAGGGAGAAGCAGCAGACATGCATGTGCAGCGTCCTCCCGGCACGCAACTCCCTCCCGCCACGAAAGGCAGGGCAAGAGGCAGGGCAAGGGCGGCCCAGCGCCCTGGAAGGTTTAGGGAAAATCCTCCCTTAAGGAAACCAGGCAGAGGAAGATGCATTCATGACCACCCCCACCTGCATGCCATCCAGTGTCAGGATATCAAGAAAGTGCTTAGAACAGTGCCTAGAAGAGAAAATGCACGGGGACCGTTAGCTACGGCCGTTATTACGACTAGTACTTTTCAAGCCCGTGCTACATGCTCAGCACCAAGTGAGAAGCTGAGGTTGCAGCAGTGCACAGAGCGGGCATGGCCCCACCCTCCCGAGCCTCAGCCCTCCTCTGTCAGAAACCAGCTACCCCTTAGAGTTGTTGAAAGGATGCTGTGAGATAAAGGTGTTGTAACACCTGCCTTCTTCAAGTCGCGTCAATCTTGCAGCTTTGTTCTTTTTCAACATGTTTTAGACACTTTAGGTCAGTTGAACTTTAGTATAAATTTTATTTTACTTTATTTGTTTTTTATTTTATTTATTTTCTGAGACAGAGACTTGCTCTGTCACCCAGGCTGGAGTGCAGTGGGGTGATCTTGGCTCACTGCAACTTCTGCCTCCTGGGTTCAAGTAATTCTCCTGTCTCAGCCTCCTGATTAGCTGGGATCACAGGCGCATGCCACTATGCCTGGCTAATTTTTGTATTTTTAGTACAGATAGGGTTTTACCATGTCGGCCAGGCTGGTCTCGAACTCCTTACCTCAAGTGATCTGCCTGCCTCAGCTTCCCAAAGTGCTGGGATTACAGGTGTGAGCCACCGTGCCTTGCCTCATATGAATTTTAGAACTGATTCTTACAAAAAAAAAAAAAAAAAAGCCTGCTGATGCTGGGCACGGTGGCTTAGCATAGAAGTTCACTTCTCAGTTAAGCTGAGAGTTTTTATCAAGCATCGATGTCAGATTTTGTCAAGGCTTTCTTGCATCTATGAAGATGATCAGGTGGTTTTTCATTTTTAGTTTGTGAATCTAGTAAATTATATTGATTGCTTTTTAAATATTAAACCAAACTTGCATTCCTGGGAAAAATATGCCTTGGTTATATTATTCTATTTTTATATTATTAGATTGAATACGACAGAATTTTATTTAAAATTTTGCACTTATGTTCTTAAGGGGTATTAGCTTAATTTCTTGTAATGTCTTTGTCAGGTTTGTGTATCAGAGTAATACCGGCCTTATAGAATGAGTGAGAAATATTACTTCCTTTTCTATTTTCAAGAAAGCTTGGGTATAACTGGGGTTATTTCCTTCTTAGATTTTTGGTAGAACTTGATAGTGAAACCACCCAGACCTCAATTTTTTTGTGGGGAAGTTTTGTTTTGTTTTGTTTTGAGACAGAGTCTCGCTCTATCGCCAGGCTAGAGTGCAGTGACCTGATCTTGGCTCACTGCAACTTCTGTTTTCCGGTTTCAAGCAATTCTCCCATCTCAGCCTCCCAAGTAGCTGGGACTACAGGCACGCACCACCATGTCCAGCTAATTTTTTTTTTTTGGCATTTTTAGTAGAGATGGGGTTTCACCATGTTGGCCAGGATGGTCTCGATCTCTTGACCTCGTGATCTGCCCACCTCAGCCTCCCAAAGTGCTGGGATTACAGGTGTGAGCCACCACACCTGGCCTGTGGGGAAGTTTTCAACAGCAAATTCAATTTCTCCAATAGAGGTAGAACTATTCAGGTCCTATTTTTCTTCTTGAGTGACCTTTGGTATTTTGTCCTTCAAGAAATTTGTCCATCACAGCTAAGTTGTTGAATTTATTGCCATGGAGCTGTTCATATTATTTCTATTTAAAAAAAAATATATCTATAGGACCTGTAGTGATGTCATCCCTCTCATTCCTGATTTTGGTCATACTATTAGGCTTTGCCTGAACAGGATCTGCTATAGTAATAATCTTTCAAGCAGACAGGCTCCATTAGCTTTCCCAATAGTTATGTCACTTTCTTTCTGGAATCCCCTAAATCTTTTCTCTCTGCCTTCACCTCTATTTGTACTATCAGGTCCTGAGTGGAGTTTTGCCCTATGAGATGGTACTGCAAGGTAGGGCTAGGTACATCTGTACACAACAGAGGGCAGAATAAAGTGACTTAAGCAGATGAGAGGTTTACTCTCTCAGGTAAAATAAAATACATCAGGAGAGGGGCAGTCTGGGGCCAGTGCGACAGCTCCACACTGGCGCCTTCTCTCTTTCGGCTTCAACATACTTGGTATGTGGTGCCCATCTTCAAAGGCTGCCGGAGCTCCAATAACCACATCTGCATCCCAGGCAAGAAGAAGGGAAGGGCAGGGGTCAGAGGGGTGAGCACCACTTATTGACTCCCTTAGGGAACTTTCCTGGAGTTCGCTCAGGTAAATTCCACTTACACCCGATAGGTCCCACACTGCAGGTTGAACCGCCTGTCTCTGCCTTCAGCCTGGGGCGTCTCCCAGGCACACCACTCCTAACAGCTCCCTTCCGCCTAGTACAGCTCCACACCTGAAGGAGCCAGGGAACCTTCCCTAACCAAGGCCCAGAGGATGGTCTTCATTCCTCTGTTCTACAGATGGGGAAACTGAGGCCCCGAAAAACGGTGTTTGGCCCAAGGTCACTCATAAATTTGGTGGCCAAGCAGGGCAACCACAGCAGCCACTGTTCCCAGCCAGGGCTCCTGCTATTGCATTCTTTCTGGTTCTTTGAAGATGCTGTTTGGAGAGATTGACCAAGTGGACCCAAGACCACCCAGTGAGCAGCTGAATGAGTCGTCTCAGGGTAAGTGTGCCGGGGCACTGAGCCCCCCAGAACTCGGCTGGTGTTGTCTTACTTACCACAAGTGATCTCTCATTCACCCCACAGGTTTGCTCCACACCGACCCAAGCCAGAGCAGAGCTGCAGATGGGGTACCCGGGGAAGGTTCCTTTTGTATTCCTAGAGCAGGGCTTCAGTACCTGCCAGAGTGAGGGGCCTCACGCACACACGCATGCACTCACAAACACAGACACACGTGCACACTCTGGAAGAAGCAGGGCTGTGGGATTTTGCATGGAGGCAACTTGCACCTGGGAATGAACGACTGTAATTCCACAGGTGCTTGCTGAGTGCCTCCTGGGCTCAGACCCCTGGGCCCTGGGGAGCGTGAGTGTTGGGCGCAGGGCTGCCCCAATGGCACCGCTTACCAGGAGGGGATTGACAGCCTGTGGGATGGTGCCCAGCTTGCCCTTCTCCTCAACTGAGATAATATTGGAACAGAAAAGAAGGTTTCAAGGCAAATGACACCCCATGCATGGCACACCCCACCCTACCTTCAGATGATCAGAGCTGGAGAGAATGGGAGAAAATATTGAATGAAGCTGCAGCTGTCTCCCTGTCTCCCTGCACCCCCTGCCCATTTGACAGGGGCAGCCCAGGAGTCCCAGTAACACTTTTGCTGGGCTGGTGCAGCTGGAAGAGGAAGGGCAGTTCCCGGGGTGTCTGTGAGCGGAGAAGGGCCTGCACCAAAGGCCATGCTTTCCCCAGGATGTGGGGACCCCCCTGACATTTCCCAGCCACCCTGCAGGGGGAGGGTTCCTTTCTCATCTTGCAGAGCACGGCTTAAGTGATATTGCCTGAAATTAGCTGAGGGCACCTCAGACCTGGTACCCAACTGTCCAGGCCAGAACCCATACTCCCCCAAGCCCAGAACCTCCACTGCACTTCTCTTGGGGGCAAGGAGAAGCCCAGTAACTTCCTGCCCTCCCTTCTGCCCCAACGCACAGCTGCAGCCGGGATGAACAGAGTCGCCTCCTTCTAGGAGTGCCGGCACAGAAATGGGTCACTTTCGAAATAGAGAGATTCTAGAATGCAACTCAGTTCTTGGAAGTCACTTTTTCCTTCTCAGCCAAAAGAGCGAAGGCAGTTCCCCAGGCACCCGCCCTCTCTGGTCCATGCCAAAAATTTGTGCCTCATGCAAACTCGAGAAAAGTGGGCGCCTCCCAGCCACGGGCCACTGCTGACGTGGCCTCAACTCTGGGCCACCACGAGGAGCACTGGGACCTTCCAAAGCTTGTGTAGGAAGAAGCTGCTCAGGCCAAAGTGTCAGGCCCTGCCCCGGTCAGAGGGACTGGGCACCAGCAGGCCTGCCTTTGGGAGCTCTCTGAGTGAGGGGCTGGAGGTGGGGCAGGAGAGGCCCTCGGCTGGGCTGGTGACTCTCTCATGCTGTCACTCAGCCCCAGGGGTACACAGACCCCACAGGGCTCCATCCAAAGCTACCCCAGTGGCCCTACCCCACCCTCCCTCCCTGAAAGCCAGGAGGTGCGGTCCTGAGCACCCACCCTGTGCAGGCAAGGAGAGGAAGGGCCTAGCGCAGGTTACTCATGTGCATGGACAAGTCCGGGTACCAAGCCAGGTGTGTCTGACTCCAGAGCTCGTGCCTTCTCCCCTGCACACCCCCCCTCCCCTGCCCCTCCACCAGCCACAGCCTCACTGGGCTGAAGACAGACTCCTTGAAAGGGCAGAGCATGACACCTAGGTAGTCACCAAGGTCAGGGTTGCTCAGGACAACTGAGCTGGAAGGACCTTAGAGCCATGTGGCCTGTGTGAAGGTCTCAGGTGAGGACCTGGAGGCCCAGAGAGGACAGGACTGCCCCGGCCTCACACGGCAGGTTGGAGACAGAGTCGGGACATGCCCGTCGCCCCCTCCTGAACCCAGGAGACCTCAAGCTCCCTACCAGATGGCTGCTGTTTCTCCCCCACCCACAGCATCTTGACTGCCTCACTCCTGGCACAAACCCCAGACGTTTGCTGCGGGCTTGAAGAGAGGTTCAGACCACCTCTGCTGCTGATTTCTCCAGGGCTGAGCATGCCCCTGTCCCTTCCTGGAGTTCATCCCTCCATCTGTAAAATGGGGAGAAGGGTGCTTGCTTCAGAGGGCCGCTGTGACAACTAAAGGAGGTGACATGTGAAAGACCTCACAGCAAGCAGAAAAACGAACATTTCTCCCCCAGAGCAGCAACCTTCCTTCCAAAATGCCAGAGTTTAAGGCACCATAAGGCTTGTGCCTCCCCCAGCTTTTAACCAAAGGAGACGGGCTTCCAGAGCCGAGAAGGAACTTTCTCAGGCCCCCGCTGATCTGCGGAAGAACAAGGCAGCTGCCCCATCACTGGAACCCCAAGCCCTTCCCATTCTTGCCACTGACTTGGCCAGCTTGACCAACTGACTGCAGCGTCCCCTTAGGCCCCACGGCCTGCCAGGACCTGCTGGTTTCTGGAGCTGCAGCCAGACCCAGCTGAGAGAGAAAGGAGCGCCCGGGCACAGCCGGGTGCCCTGTAGTGAGGCACAGACCCCTGTCTCGGGCCAGCCCCAGGGAGTCTTCGCCCCTGGGCTTCCTCTTACATAGAACACAGCAGCCCATGTTGAGATCATACTGGCAGCTTCCCACAGAGACCCAGCGCGGCCTGCCCCACCAGGGGAACTGCGGTCCCCCAGCTGCTTTTCCAAATGCAGCAATTCCCTCCATTAAAGTCAGACTAAGCAGTCCTGTGTAGCTGGATCCTTGAGGGAAAATGCCACACCAAGGGAAGGCCGCTAGGCACCAACCTCCTTGGAAGCTGTTGGAAACAGATGCTCGGTGCCACACAGAAAGATCCACACCTAGACAAAGGACCTCTCAGCAACGCAATGTTTACTTCCTGCAGAAAGGACACCCTCATTAGCCGTCTTGCCACGAGAGTATGATGAACAAAGGAAAGCAGACGTATGTGTCCCTTACGCAGTTGGGGTCGTCCTCACCGCTGTGTCTGACCTCTGTTGGCTGGAGCCAGACCTCAACTTAAACTAAAACCCAATTGGCTAGTAACTTAAAACTTTTCTAACCAGGTAAAGCAGTGGAGAGCTGGGACATGCCTGTGAGCACGTCCAGCACAGATATCTTGATTAAAGTACAAGGACAGAATGTACTACGTGCCTGTAAGCGTGGCGTGTCTAACAGCTACACGGGATAGGGCTTCACAAAGAGTTATTAGCAAATTATTCTCTAAAAAGAAAGGACACTTTTCTACTTCCCACAGACAGGAGCTAGCTGCCTTCTTGCTAGAGCTGAAACGGTGGGCAGTGGGGCACCCACCATCACCCAGGGGCACTCATCTAGCCACAGGCTCTGGGCCTCACCTCTCTCTCACACAGTCCTTCCAAAATCCCGCAAGGTAAGGGCCAGCACGCCATTCACAGATGTGCAGACTGCGGCCGGGAGGCCGAATACGTCACCCAAACCCACACCGCGAATCAGTGGCTGAGCTGAGAGTCCAAGCAGGTCAGCCTGGCTCCCACATCAGCAACCCCTGCTCCGGGCCACAGCAGGTGTCATCCAGAGAGGACTTTGCAGACAGGTGGAAGGGCGAGGTGCATGGAGGCATCGTCGTCTGTGATTTGAAGAACGGGACAGCCTCCGCCCACCCAGAGGGTCCTTGTGAAATCACACAAGGTGCTAGTCCCTGTGACACACCCACCAGGGGGCTCTGCAGACAGGAGGCCCTCAATGACCATCGCCTGTTACCACCACAGCCTGTTCTCTCCCTCAGGGCCAGGCCCAGAGCCGGTGCTCAGGACACACAGATGGCTCAGGCCGGGAGAAGAGAGAGAGGGAGACCCGTAAGGAGGCGCCTTAGCCATCACTAGCATAGAGGAGGGTGTGAGGCCATCAGGGAGGGCTTCCTGGAGGAAGTGTTCCCTGGGAGGAGGTGTACAGTGGTGGGGGCCAGACTGGGGAGGCAAACAGACCAGCCTGCCTCATGTGTGGGCTCCTCCTGTGAGTATCTGCCAGGTGCGTGCTCGAGGCAGGTCACACCACGCTGGACATAGCCAACGGAGCCCCAGAAGTGGAGCTAAAACCAAAGTGTCGGCAGGCGGCTTCCTTCTGCAGCCTCCAGGGGAGAATCCGGTTTCCTGCCTTTGTCAGCTTCTAGAAGAACGGCTCTTCCCCCTTCCTCCCCCTTCAGAGTGCGTTCCTTGCCCCGCAGGCCGCTTCACCCTCACAGCCCCTCACTCTGACCCTCCTGCTGCCTCTTACGGGAACCCCTGTGGTTACATCAGTCCCGCCAGGAAATTCAGGAGGGTCTGGGCCATAATTTCAAAAGACACAGTCTTGAACTCCATAATCCACAATGTTGAAATCCCAAACCCTCAAAATATAGTTCTGGAAAATAATTTTTTTAAAATGCTTTAAAATACATTTATGTACATTTTCGGCCGGGCGTGGTGGCTCATGCCTGTACTCCCAGCATTTTGGGAGGCCAAGGCAGATGGATCACTTGAGGTCAGGAGTTTGAGACCAGCCTGGCCAACATGGCAAAACCCCATTTCTGAAATTCAAAAATTAGCTGGGCATGGGTGGTGCCTTAGCCTCAGCTACTGAGATTACAGTCTGAGGTGGGAGAATCGGTTCAACCCAGGAGGCAGAGGTTGCAGTGAGCTGAGATTGTGCCACTGCACTCCAGCCTGGTGACAGAGTGAGACTCTGTGTTAAAAAAAAAAAAAAGATATTTATTTACCTTTATAAAGGAGATTTATTTGAGAAACATAAAAACCCAATGGAACACCTCCTAGGCTACCTGACACAATAAAATAGGCAGTAAGAACAGACATATTTTTGCAAGTATAGACATTTGGTGATGAGGAGACAAATCGTATTCACAAAGAAACTCCCGAGGTAACTGCAGCCATTTGAAAATGCATGATGGACAGCCTACAGCCTGTGATGAGATCGATCAGAAACTGAAGGGTCAGCACTGCACAGGCAGCCAACCCAAGAGCCCAGACCTTGGGAAACTTACCTTTCATAAATGCAGGCGTACAAAAAGGACATCTCTTCATTTATTGAGG
>CAUYLG010057404.1:0-12473 GCA_963573385.1 Cacajao melanocephalus
CCAAAGTGCTGGGATTACAGGCGTGAGTCACTGCGCCCGGCCTGAAACCAATTTCTTAATGTTTCAATGTTAGCAATTGTTTTCTTGTCTACACAAGGTGGCTCCTGCTGCCTCCCTCCCAGGAATGCCGTGAGAATTAAAAACAGTCTGTGTAAAGTACCTGGGACAGCCTAAGTGTTCAGTGAAAAGTGGCTTTTTTGATCATTGAAATTATTAAATTGTTACAATTATAGCACTTGATATTTTTCAAAGCATTTTCACTTATACTGTCATTTATCATAACATCTCAATGGAAAAGAGAGGTTAATTAATGTGATCTGCCTAAATTGACTGAGCAAATTTAGATTTGGGACTAAGAGTCAGGCATTCTGAATGATTTCATGCTCTCTCTTCCTGATTATATGCACTGAAGACATGAGCTGTATTGTAAAGTTTGTGTCAGCTCAGAACTATGTGTTCAGGCCGGGCGCAGTGGCTCACACCTGTAATCCCAGCACTTTGGGAGGTGTATCACCTGAGGTCAGAAGTTTGAAACCTGCCTGGCCAATGTGGAGAAACTCCATGTCTATAAAAGTACAAAATTAGGACAGGTGTGGTGGCTCACGCCTGTAATCCCAACACTTTGTGAGGCTGAGGCAGGCAGATCAGGAGGTCAGGAGTTCCAGACCAGCCTGATCAACATGGTGAAGCCTCGTCTGTACTAAAAATACAAAAAGTAGTAGGGGTGTGGTGGCACATGTCTGTAATCCCAGCTACTCGGGAGGCTGAGGCAGGAGAATTGTTTGAACTCTGGAGGCAGAGGTTGCAGTGAGCTGAGATCGCACCACTGCACTCCAGCCTGGCAACAGAGCGAGACTACTCTGTCTCAAAAAAAAAAAAAAAAATTAGCCGGGCATGGTGGCGCATGCCTGTAATCTCAGCTATTTGGGAGGCTGAGGTAGGAGAATCCCTTGAACCCAGGAGGTGAAGGTTGCGGTGAGCCGAGATTGTGCCACTGCACTCCAGCCTGGGCAACAAGAGCAAAACTCCATCTCAAAAAAAAAAAAAAGAACTATGTGTTCAGTGACAACATAATGAAGACTAGCTGTGACCCTTGATTTTAAGAACTCACTGGTGCATAGGAGGGACAGCATCTTGGAAAGCATGTATGAGGTACAGAAATAGTACAATGGAGAGTGTGTTTATACCTTAACTTCTTTTGGGGAATTGTGAAAGGCTTTGCTGAGGATGTAATATTTGGCCAGAGTACTGCTGAATAAAAGCTTGTCCTGCAAATAGGTGGGAAGTGTTGCATGTGGCAACTTTCTGGGGCCACTGTCCTGAGGGTGGTGAAAAGAATTTACTAAGATACTAGTAGATAAAGGCAGATTTGTAAGAGAAACTAGGAAAACATGTTGCAAGGAAGAAACGGGCAGGTCAGCAAGAGAAGAGCTGACTGCAAACAGACAAAGGTTTGCTGGGGATTGTATGGTGCTTGTGCTGTGTGTTGAAGAGAGCTTTGTGCAGTGCTGATAACACCAAAGTTGCAGTGAGCTAACTTGCATTTTTTTTTGTTGTTGAGACAGTTTCACTCTTGTTGTCCAGGCTGGAGTACAGTGGCACAATCTTGGCTCACCGTAACCTCCACCTCCCAGGTTCAAGTGATTCTCCTGCCTCAGCCTCCAAGTAGTGGTATTACAGGCATGCACTACCACACCTGGCTAATTTTGTATTTTTAGTAGAGATGGGGTTTCTCCATGTTGGTCAGGCTAGTCTCAAACTCCCGACCTCAAGTGATCAGCCGGCCTCAGCCTCCCAAAGTGCTGGAATTACAGGCATGAGCCACTGTTCCCGGCCTAGCTTGCATTTTTCTGTCAGCCGAGGGTCTGCTGATAAGTTAGGCGCAGGAAGATTGTGAGTTATTCGTGAGGGCTGTGTGTCCTGGACCACACACAAAGGCTGACTTACAGCTTATCTGCTTCTCTTTTAGCTTTCCCCTGGTCCTGCCAGCCTAGCTTCTTTTCCCTTACTAGGACTCCACGGTAAGGACATTCCAGACAGAAGGCACACCATGTGGAAAGGCATGTGGGAACCACAAGTAGCCCCACATTGCCGAGACAGAGGGAGGAGATGATACTGGGATTTGGGGGAGAAGGGGAGGGGCCAGCTTGCGAGAGGGCCAAAGGGCTCAGTTCAGGAGTTTGGACTTTATCTTTTTTTTTTTTTTTTTTATTAAAAAGATGGGGTTTCACCCTGATGGCCAGGCTCGTCTTGAACTCCTGACCTCAGGTGATCCACCCACCTCGGCCTCCCAAAGTGCTAGGATTACAGGCGTGAGCCACCGCGCCTGGCCTGGACCTTATCTTAAGGAAAGGCAGGAGCCATCAAAAGGGCTAGCTAAAGCTGGGCTGGCCCTTGACTAGGTTTTTTCTCTTCTTTTCTTTCTTTCTTTCTTTCTTTTTTTTGAAACAGAGACTCTGTCACCCAGGCTGGAGTGCAGTGGTGCAATTTTGGCTCACTGCAACCTTTGAGATATGGTTTGGCTTTATGTTCCCACCCAAATCTCACTTGAATTGTAATAATCCCCATGTGTCATGCGCAGGGCCAGGTGGAGGTAATTGAATGATGGAGGCAGTTTCCCCCATACTGTTCTCGTGGTGAGTAAGTCTCACGAGATCTGACTATTTTATAAATGAGAGTTCCCCTGCGCAAACTCTCTTGGCTGCCGCCATGTAAGATGTGACTTTGCTCCTCGTTCACCTTCTGCCATGATTGTGAGGCCTCCCCAGCCGTGTGCAACTGTAAGTCCATTAAACCTCTTTCCTTTATAAATCACTCAAGCTCAGATGTGTCTTTATTAGCAGTGCAAGAACAGACTAATACAGTAAATTGGTACCGGGTAGTGGGGTGCTACTGTAAAGACACCTGAAAATGTGAAAGCAGCTTTGGAACTGGGTAACAGTCAGAGGTTGGAACAGTTTGGAGGTCTCAGGAGAAGACAGGAAAATATGGGAAAGTTTGGAACCTCCTAGAGACTTGGAGGGCTCCGAAGACAGGAAGATGTGGGAAAGTATTGAACTTCCTAGAGACTTGTTGAATGGCTTGACCAAAATGCCAATAGTGATATGGACAATAAAGTCCAGGCTGAGGTGGTCTCAGAAGGAGATGAGGAATTTGTTGGGAGCTGGAGTAAAAGTCACTCTTGTTATTCTTTAGCAAAGAGACTGGCAGCATTTTGCTCCTGCCCTAGAGATCTGTAAAACTTTATCATGAGAGAGATGATCTAGGGTATCTGTTGGAAGAAATTTCTAAGCAGCAAAGCATTCAAGAGATTTGGGTGCTGTTAAAAGCATTCAGTCTTGGCTAGGTGTGGTGGCTCACACCTGTAATCCCAGCATTTTGAGAGACCAAAGCCAGCGGATCACTTGAGTTTGAGACCAGCCTGGCCAACATGGCAAATCCCTGTTTCTACTAAAAATACAAAGATTAGCCAGGCAAGGTGGCATGCACCTGTAATTCCAGCTACTTGGGAGGCTGACGCACAAGAATTGCCTGAACTCAGGAGACAGAAGTTTCAGTGAGCCAAGATTGTGCCACTCCAGCCTGGGTGACAAAGTGAGACTGTCTCTAAAAAATAAAATTAAAAAATCAGTTTTATGTATTCACAAAGATATGGTTTGGAATTGGAGCTTCTGTTTAAAAGGGAAGCAGAGCATAAAGGTTTAGAAAATTTGCAGCCTGATGATGCCATAGAAAAGAAAAACCTATTTTCTGAGGAGAAATTCAACCTACTGCATTAATTTGTGTAAGTAATGAGGAGCCAAATGTTAATCACGAAGACAATGGAGAAAATGTGTCCAGGACATGTCAGAGATCTTCGTGGCAGCCCCTTCCATCATAAGCCTGGAGGCCTAGGAGGAAAACGTGGTTTCCTGGGCCGGATTCAGGGCCCTGCTGCTTTGTGCAGTCTTGGGACTTGGTGCCCTGCATCCCAGCCGTGGCTTAAAGGGGCCAACATAGAGCTCAGGCCATTGCTTCAGAGAGTGAAGCCCCAAGCCTTGGCAACCTCAACCTGGTATTAGGCTTGAGGGTGCACAGGAGTTAAGAATTGAGGTTTGGGAACCTCTGCCTAGATTTCAGAGGATGTACGGAAATATCTGGATGTCCAGACAGGTGTGCTGCAGGGGCAGAGCCCTCATGAAGAACCTGTGCTAGGGCAGTGCGGAAAGGAAATGCGGGGTCAGAGCCCCCACACAGTCCCCACTGGGGCAGCACCTAGTGGAGCTATAAGAAGAGGGCCCTGTACTCCAGATCACAGGGTGCTAGACCCACCAACAGCTTGCAACGTGCACCTGGAAAAGCCACAGACACTCAACACCAGCCCATGAAAGCAGCTGGAAGTGGGTCTGTACCCTGCAAAGCCACAGGATGAGCTTCCCAAGACCATAAAAACCTACCTCTGGGTCGGGGGTGGAAAAAAAAAAAAAACCTACCTCTTGTATCAGTGTGACCTGGATGTGAGACATGGAGTCAAAGGAGATCATTTTGGAGCTTTAATGACTGCCCTGCTGGAGTTTGGACTTGCATGGGACTGTAACCCCTGGATTTTGGCCAATTTCTCCCGTTTAGAACAGGTGTGGTTACCCAGTGCCTGTACCCCTGTTGTATCTAGGAAGTAACTAACTTGCTTTTGATTTTACAGGCTCATAGGCAGAAGGGACTTGCCTTGTTTCAGATAAGACTTTGGACTTGGACTTTTGGTTTAATGCTGAAATCAGTTAAGACTTCGGGGGACGGTTGGGAAGGCATGGTTAGTTTTGAAATATGAAGACATGAGATTTGGGGGGGGCCAGGGGTGGAATGATATGGTTTGGCTCTGTGTCCTCCACCCAAATCTCACCTTGAATTATAATAATCCCCACGTGTCAAGGGCAGGGCCAGGTGGAGATAATTGAATCATGAGGGTGGTTTCTCCCATGCTTTTCTTATGGTAGTGGTTAGGTCTCATGAGATCTGATGGTTTTATAAAGGGGAGTTCCCCCTGCACAGGCTCTCATGTAAGATGTGACTTTGCTCCTCATTCACCTTCTGCCATGATTGTGAGGCCTCCCCAACCATGTGGAACTGTAAGTTAGTTCAACCTCTTTCCTTTATAAATTACCCAGTCTGGAGTATGTCTTTATTAGCAGCGTGAGAACAGACTAATATACTCCATCTCCCGGGTTCAAGCAATTCCTGTGCCTCAGCCTCCGAGGTAGCTGGGATTACAGATATGTGTTACCATACCCAGATAATTTTTGTATTTTTAGTAGAGATGGGTTGCACCATGTTGGCCAGGCTGGTCCTGAACTGCCCTCAGATGATTCACCCACCTCAGCCTCCCAAAGTGCTGGGATTACAGGTATGAGCCACCATGCCTGGCCAAGGTTTGTATCTTAGAAAGATCTCTGTGCAACCTCAAAAACAGGATTAAAGAGGAAAAAAGGCAAGGAGATAAATCAGGAGAGTCTTGCATTAATTCCTGTGAGGGTGATCAGGGTCCAAACTAGAGCAGGGGAGGTGGAGAGGAGGGTTGGTGATTGAATGTAGAGGGGTTTGGGGATTTGGATGGTGGAGGAAGACTGAGTTGTGTCACCAGTCCTGGGGAACCCACCCAACTTTTTTTCATGGGCCTTTGCTTGGCAAAGCCTAGTCTGTGAATCAGCCACAATCTTGGTAGAAATGCAGTCTCAGAACCCTCCTAAGGCCTACTTGAATCAGAATCTGCATTTGAGCGAGTGCAGTGCCTCATACCTGTAATCCCAGCACTTGGGAGGCTGAGGCAGGTGGATCACTTGAGGTCAGGGGTTTGAGACCAGCCTGGCCAACATGGTAAAATCCCATCTCTACAAAAAACAAAAATTAGCCAGGCATGGTGGCAGGCATCACAGCTACTTGGGAGGCTGAGGCACGAGAATTGCTTGAACTTGGGAGTAAGCTGAGATTGCGCCACTACACTCCAGCCTGAGCAACAGCGAGAGTTCATCTCAAAAATAAAAAAGAATCTGCATTTGAACAAGGTCTCTGGTTGATTCCTAGGCGCCTTTAGATTGAAGAAGCAGAGCTCAGGAAAGCGTTGCTTTCATTCACCCTTTCATAGCCAGCTGGCCTCCAGCACAAGCCTCAATTTGGTAAAGATAGGTTTACTGTACATAGCTTTTTTTTTTTATTTTTTTTTTTTTTCAGAGACAGGGTTTCGCTATTTTGGCCAGGCTGGTCTTGAACACCTGAACTCAGGTGATTCGCCTGCCTTGGCCTCCCAAAGTGCTGGGATTACAGGTGTGAGCCACTGTGCCCAGCCTTTTTTTTTTTTTTTTTTTTTTTTTTTGAGACAAGAGTCTCACTCTGTTGTCCAGGCTGGAGTGCAGTGGTGCGATCTCGGCTCACTGCAACCTCCACCTTCCGGGTTGAAGCAATTCTCCTGCCTCAGCCTCCTGAGTAGCTGGGATTACAGGCGTGCACCACCACACCCGGTTAATTGTATTTTTAGTAGAGACGGGGTTTCACCATGTTGGTCAGGCTGGTCTCAAACTCCTGACCTAGTGATCCGCCCGTCTCAGCCTCCCAAAGTGCTGGAATTATAGGCGTGAGCCACTGTGCCCGGCCAGGTAGGTTTACTGTAAAGGTGCTGGGTTAAAGGACGTATCACAAAATTATCATTTTCAATAGTATCTGGTACCAGAAGTATCTGGGTAATGGAAAAGAAACAGGTTTGAAATGTACAAGGCCAGCCAAGTGACGCAAAGTAGACAGCTGGCAGGAAGAAGCCAAGAGGGAGATTTCTCTGAGCCCCAGCCCCTGCTGGTTCATTTCCACATTTCAGACTTGCAGCATGTTTTCATGTGTAACAGTCAATAAGCAAGACTAATGTTTATTGTTTAACACCTAAGACGGAGCACATTTTCTACAATGGCTTACTTGTTTAAGGGGATTTTTTAAAAAATCAACAGGGAAATGACTTTGAGACCTTGTCACTGAAAAGTTTCCTGTAATCTTTGCTCTTGTAGCTGAGGCAGGAAAGAACAAAGCATTTTTAGGACCTGATGCAGGCTTTGAACAGGGGTCCTAACTCTGGGGTTCTGAAAACACCTTTTTATGATTAAATGTTAAGACCAGGCCAGGCACAGTGGCTCACACCTGTGATCCTAGCACTTTGGGAGGCCAAGGTGGGTGGATAACTTATGGTCAGGAGTTTGAGACCAACCTGGCCAATATAGTGAATCCCTGTCTCTATTAAAAATACAAATTTTAGTCAGGCTCGGTGACACACGCCTGTTATCCCAGCTACTTGGGAGGCTGAGGCAGGAGAATCACTTGAACTCAGGAGGCAGAGGTTGCAGTGAGCCGAGATGATACCACTGCACTGCAGCCTGGGCAACAAAGTGCCACTCCGTCTCAAAAAAAAAAAAAAAAAAAGACCTAAGTGAACCACCAACAATATGTGAAAGTTTGTTTCTCTACCCCACCACTGCCCCACCAGAGGGGATTGTCAAACTTTTGAATCTTTGCAATGTGATCAATTAGAAATGGAGTCTCATTGTAGTTTGTTTTTTCTCTTATTGCACGTGAACCTTGACGTCATGTTGATAGTACATCTTTTAATATCTCAGCCAGGCCTGGTGGCTCACGCCTGTAACCCCAGCACTTTAGAGGCCAAGTTTGGCTTTTTCCCCAACCCCGTGTCTTCACATAATCTTCCTTCTGTGTGTGTCTGAATTTCCTCTTCTTAAAAGTATATCCCAATGACTCTTTTTACCTTAATTACCTCTTTAAACACCCTATCTCCAAATACCCGCACATTCTTTTCTTTCCTTTTTTTTTTTTTTTTTTTGAGGTGGAGTTTCATTCTTGTCTCTCAGGCTGGAGTGCAGTCGTACAATCTTGGCTCACTGCAACCTCTACCTCCCCATTTCAAGTGATCCTCCTGTCTCAGCCTCCTGAGTAGCTGGGATTACAGGCATCCACCACCATGCCTGGCTATTTTGTATTTTTTTTTGACTAGAGATGGGGTTTCACTGTGTTGGTCAGGCTGGTCTTGAACTCCCGACCTCAGGGGATCTGCCCACCTCGGCCTCCCAAAGTGCTGGGATTACAGGTGTGAGCCACCACGCCCAGCAAATACCCTCACATTCTGAGGGACTGGGGGTTAGGACTTCAACATATGAAATTTGGGTGTACCTAATTCAGCCTGTAACAGCATCCTTGTTGCAAATCAGCTGACCATAGACACATGGTTTCTTTTCTGAACACCTATTCCATTTCGGTTGATCTCTATTTTACATGCTAGTACGACACTGTCTTGATTACTCTTGCTTTGTAGTAAGTTTTGAAATTTGGAAATGTGAGTCCTCCTATTTTTTAATTATTTTTTTAAAGCTATTTTGTTTTAGCTATTTTGAGACCTTTACAGTTCCATACGAATTCTAGAAGCAGCTTTTCAACATCTATAAATAAGTCAGCTAGTGATTCTGATGGGGATTGCATTCCATCTGTGGATCAATTTGTGGAATATTGCCATTTTAACTGTTAAATCTTTCAATGCATAAACATGAAATGTATTTCCATTTATTTAAATCTTTAATTTTGGCTAGGCATGGTAGCTCGTGCCTATAATCACAGCACTTTGGGAGGCTGAGGTGGGCACATCACTTGAGGCCAGGAGTTTGAGACCAGCCTGGCCAACATGTCAAAACCCCATCTGTACTAAAAATATGAAATAACAGCTTGGCATGGTGGAGTGCACCTGTAATCCCAGCTACTTGGGAGGCTGAGGCACGAGAATTGCTTGAACCCAAGAGGTAGAGATTTCAGTGAGCCAAGATCATGCCACTGCACTCCAGCCTGAGTGACAGAGCAAGACTCTGTCCCAAAACAAACAAACAAATGAACAAATTTTATTTCTTTCAACAATGTTTTTTAGCTTTCAGGGCATAAACTTTGGACTTTTTTTTGTTAAATTTGTTTGTATCTTATTTTTCTTTATGCTATTGCAAATGGAATTGTCTTCTTAATTTTCAGATCATTCATTACAACCGTATGGAAATACAACTGATTTTTTTGTATATTGATGTTATATCTGCAACTTTGCTGAACCTGTGTATTAGTTCTAAGAGTTTTGTATGAATTCCCTAGGACTTTGCATCCAAGATCATGGCATCTACAAAGTTTTATTTCTTTCTTTCTTTTTTTTTTTTTTTTTTTTGAGGCAGGGCCTCACTTGTTGTCCAGGCTGGAGTATGGTGGCATGATCTTGGCTCACTGCAACCTCCTCTGCCTCACGGGCTCAAGTGATCCTCTCACCTCAGCCTGTTGACCAGCTGGGACCACAGGTGCATGCCACCATGCCCAGCTAATTTTTTTTTTTTGTATTTTTTTTTGTAGAGAAGGGGTTTTGCCATGTTGGCCAGGCTGGTCTGGAACTCCTGGGCTTAAGCCATCCACCTGCCTCGGCCTCCCAAAGTGCTGGCACCACAGGCATGAGCCACCACACCCAGCTACTTTTTTCTTTCTAATCTGATGCTTTTGATTTAATTGTTTTACCTAAAGTGTCTGGCTAATACCTGCAGTATAATGTTGAAGAGGCAAGAGGCACTTCTTTTCTTTTTAGACAGAGTCTCACTCTGTCACCTGGGCTGGAGTGCAGTGGTGCGCCTCCTAGGTTCAAGTGATTTTCCTGCCTCAGCATCCCAAGTAGCTGAGATTACAGGTGTGTGCTAGCATGCCCAGCTAATTTTTTGTATTTTTAGTAGAGACAGGGTTTCACTATGTTGGCCAGGCTGGTCTCGAACTCCTGACCTCATGATTTGCCTGCCTCAGCCTCCCAAAGTGCTGGGATTACAGGTGTCAGCCACCATGCCCGGCTGGCAAGAGCCACTTCTTGTTTCTGATTTTAGGTGGAAAATATCTAGTCTTTCACCATTATGTTAACTGTAAATTTTTCTTAGATGCCCTTTATCTGGTTGAGTTTGTATAGTGTTTTTATCATAAAATGATTTTGAATTTTGTCATATGCTTTTTCTGCATTTATTGAGATGATCATGTGGTTTTGTATTTTATTCTTTTGATATGGTTTATTGCATTAATTGACTTAAAAGTTATTAAACCAACCATGTATTCCTAGGATAAATCCCACTTGGTTATTGTGTATAATTCTTTGTTGCTGGATTCAGTGTCCTAGTATTTTGTTGACAATTTTTGCAACCATATGCAGAGGTATTATTTTGTAGCTTCCTCTTCTTGTGACATCTTTGTCTGGATTTTGTTATGAGGGTAATACTGATCTCAGAGAATGACTTGGGACGTAATCCCTCCTCTTCTGTGTTTTGGAAGAGTTTGTGAAGAATTTGTAAAATTCAGTAATGAAGCCCCTCTGGGCTCCAGGGTTTTTTTTGTGTGTGTGTGTGTGTGTGTAGGCAGGGATAGTTTTTTGGATTACTAATTCAATCTCTTCACTTGTTATACATCTCTTCAAATAGTGTTTCTTCTCGAGTTGTTTCAGAAGTTTGTCTCTAAGAATGTGTCCATTTCATCTGAGTTATCCAATTTTCTGGCATACAACTATTCATAGTATTCCTTCAAGGTTGGTAGTAATGTCCCAACCAAAGTCTTTTATCTCTGCTGTTAATAATCTGAGCCTTTTTTTTTTTCTTGGTCAAGCTGCTGCTTGCATGAACAACCAAGGGTGTGTTTTTTCCTCCACTCGAAACTACCTAGCTGGTTGAACTGAGGGGTTGGGAGTGGGGAAGGAAGGTGGTTTTGGGGGATGGGAGTAGCTCCAAGCCAAAATACTAGACTCCCAGTGTTCTTACCCAAGATAATTATTATTTTTTGAGACAGGGTCTCACTCTGTCACGCAGGTGGGAGTACAGTGGCACGATTACAGCTTATTGCAGCCTTGACCCCCTGGGCTGGGGTGATCCTACCATCTTAACCTCCAGAGTAGCTGGAACTACAGGCACATACCACCATGGCTAGCTAATTTTCGTATTTTTTTGTAGAGACAGGTTTTCACCATGTTGGTCGGGCAGGTCTTGAACTCCTGACCTCAAGTGATCTGCCTGCTTTGGCCTCCCAAAGTACTTGGATTACAAGTGTGAGTCACTATGCCTGGCCCACCAAGATTCCTGACTTTTCTTAATTTGTTATATATCTTTGGTTGATTTCTACAGTCCTGAATGAAATGGTTGGTTTTGGCAATTTTGCTGGTTTTTTTTTTTTTTTTTTTTTTAAAGACAGAGTTTCGCTCGTATCCCATGCTGGAGTGCAGTGGTGCAATCTCGGCTCACCATAACCTCTACCTCCCGTGTTCAAGCGATTCTCCTGCCTCAGCCTCCCAAGTAGCTGGGATTATAGGCATGCACCACCACGCCCAGCTAATTTTGTATTTTTTTTTTTTAGTAGAGAGGGTTTCTCCATGTTGGTCAGGCTGGTCTCAAACTCCCGACCTCAGGTGATCTGCCTGCCTTGGCCTCCCAAAGTGCTGGGATTACAGGCGTGAGCCACTGCACCTGGCCTCTTGTTTGTTTTTCAAGACAGAGTCTCTGTCGCTCAGGCTGGAGTGCAGTGGTGAGATCACAGCTCTCTGCAGCCTGAACCTCCCCCACTCAAGTGATCCTCCTGCCTCAGCCTTCTGAGTAGCTGGGACTACAGGCACACTATCATGCCCGGAATGTTTTGTAGACAGGGTTTCATCATGTTGCCCAGGCTTGTCTCAAACTCCAAGCAATTTGCCCGCCTTAGCCTCCCAAAGTGTTGGGATTTTAACATTGCTTTTTGGGGAGAGATTTGCCAAGTCCCTCACTTAGCCATTTACAGATATATAATCTTAACCAATATATTAATTCTCACTGTATAGACTATGAATGACTCCTAAAAGCAGATGATTTTCAGGCTTGTTTAGACTATATTAATATAACATGTTAAATAGCTGCTACCTATTGAGTACCTACCATTGGGATAGCTGTTTTATAGATAAATATATTCCACAGCCCTCAATGTTGTTTTGTGGATATTATTCCTATCACAAATGAGAGAAGCAAGGCTAAAGGAACTTGCCTAAGATCTTTTTTTTTTAATTGCATTTTAGGTTTTGGGGTACATGTGAAGAACATGCAAGATAGTTGCATAGGTACACACATGGCAGTGTGATTTCCTGCCTTCCTCCCCGTCACCTATATCTGGCATTTCTCCCCATGCTATCTCTCCCCAGCTCCCCACGCCCCCCGCCGCCCTTCCCCTACCCCAGTGTGTGATGCTCCCCTCCCTGTGTCCATGTGTTCTCATTGTTCAACACCCAACTATGAGTGAGAACGTGCGGTGTTTGATTTTCTGTTCTTGTGTCAGTTTGCTGAGAATGATGGTTTCCAGGTTCATCTGTGTCCCTACAAAGGACACGAACTCATCGTCTTTTATGGCTACATAGTATTCCATAGTATATATGTGCCACATTTTCCCTG